>BQMZ01000339.1:0-246431 GCA_036984285.1 Chlamydomonas sp. KOR1
CTTCTTCGGCACCCTTACTCTCGCTTCTTGTCGACGGTCAGCATGCCTCGCAACAGTGCCCTGGCTACTCTTGCGGCCGCCGCGGCAGTTTGGTACTTCACTCCCGAGAACCGTGTGAAGGTCTATGCCGAGAAGAAGGCGGCTTCGGTTGCGTCTGTGGCGACTGCCACTGCCGACTCTGCGCAGCGCGCAACGGTCTGTTGCAACGAGGGTCTGCACAAGAAGGCGCCGACCAAGTTCCAGCGCGACTACCTTGCCGCTCTCTCCTCTGGTCCCTGAAGATATTGTGTAGCACGTAAGCTTAATTAGCACGGGCGGACGCTCCTTTGGCGAGGGCTTTCTTGGAGCGATGTGGAGTCGGGGCACTGTTTCGTTCAGCCAATGGCTGCGGACCTGCATTTAGGTGCGGTGGGGTTGAACCTTTGTCCCATGTGTTGAACATACATTGTCACATGCACGTAGCGGGTGCTCGATGGGCTTGTGGTCCCTTACACGCACGCGTACACGCACGTGGGTGGCATTTGCAGCCTTCTCCAAGGCATGGTGCATCAACGCGTTGATGCATGGCCCCTTATGCACGTCGTTTCGTGGAACGTGCTGTCGAACCAACTGCACTTCTGAAATTTGTGTGGTCATGCCACAGATGACAGTGTGCACTTGCATCCTAATCGCCATTCTCGTGGATGGCACTTGCATACAGTGTGCTTCGACAATAATGTCCTCCTTTGCATGAATAATTTCATGGGATGCAGCCAACGTACCACAGCTTGGCGACATCTTAACATTTTTTTTGGTCTCGGGCATAGGTGGACATTATGCAGCAGCAGTGTCAGGTTGATGATGTGTGCGCTATGGTGCGCACTGCGCTTGGCACTACGCACGGGGCCACTTGTTCCGGGTCTGGGTTGGGGCATGCAGGGGAGGTGGTCTCCCTTGGGTTTGGGCGTTGGTTCTGAGGCCCTTGGGACTCTGCTGTGACCGGACTGTGTGCTGTCTTGAAACGACAGAGCAAACTTGCGATGGCTGAGGCGGAATGAAGTGTAAACACGACAGGAAGCTTTGCTGTTGCTGTTGTGTGCCTCGCAATCGGGCCGTCGGGATAATATGACAGCTAGGTCAGCATGCAGCTGAGGGCTACTGCAGCGCACCTGGGCAACTCGTTCAGGACACCATACCGTGGCATTTCCGCATGCACTACTAGGCCCTTGGCAACGGAGCAGCATCTGCTGAGGTTGACAGATCCATACAGGGTACCGGGTAGAGCACATGCGCAACACGCGTCTTGCATATACAGCTGCACCAGCGCCAGTGTACGGCACAGGGGCCCTGATACGGCATGCGGTCAGCCTGGGTCAGCTTTCGAACTCGATTTCCCTTCCACACCCACAACGACCCAGTTCACCTGCCAAGTCGAGAGCACTTAGTCAACCTGGCACCTGCTAATACCGCGGCACGTGCCAATGGTGCATTGAGTCGCTTGAGTGGTGTACTCGAAGATGCCAGCATGGATCTACATTCCGACAGGTAATACAGCAGTAGTACTGGTAAGGCATCCGGACGGGGGGACAGGGGACTCCCCTGACACGGGTAATCAACAGTCCAGTCCGCGTTACTGGGTAACGACGCGTTGCAGGTACACAGCGTTACAGCAAGTTGCTCCCGGTTGTACCAGTACTACCAGACAGCGTCAACGCATGAGTCCATACAGGGACTGCAACAGCTAGCGATTCATTAGTTCGAGACTCGCACAGTGCACGCAGGTTCCTTCACACTGCGCAACACGGCAAACGTGGCAAACTTGCCAAAGCCACAGATAGCCACCCGCAACGCAACAGGAGAGGAGCAGGCTTGCACGCAGGTTGCTTCACACCGTGCAACACAGCAAACTTGCCGAAGCCACCCGCAAGGCAACAGCAGAGGAGCAGTAGCACCACCTGCAACGATGCAATCAGCATCCCCATAGCAACTGCGGACGTGACTTTGTGTGCCTCCCGACGTCCCTAGGGCAGTTGTTCGACACAACACGTCCGGAAATTGAAGTCCGAGAGTAAACGCAAGTCCGAGTGAATGTCAACTGGCCGTTGAGCCAACTGAAATGCAAAGCAGTACTGAATGTCTAGGCCGCGGTCCTGTCTTGGTCCTTAGCCACAGGGGAGCATCCCATGACCCTGCCTTCTTACTCCTTGCTCTTCTTGTCCTTCTTGTCCTTCTTGCCCTGCGAGGGTGCCGCAAGACAAGCGCGACGGACAGACGTGAGTCAGTTATAATTCAGAAGGCATTGCCACGTGCTCGCCACGCATGCCGCCAATGTGGACAACCGCATGCCAACGCCTCAGGCGCCAGGATGTACGGTCAGGTACGGTCGGTACAGTCAGGATGTTCGGGGTCCCCAAGGCAGGTCAGCAAAGGAGCTGCCAGCTCATGCATGCTGTTGTCGTGTTGCTGCCAGTAGTCTCATAGCCACGCGCTAGGAGGATACTGTAGCTGTTCGAGTAGCCCGACACAAGCGCGCTCCCACGCTGCGCTCACCTCCTTCTTCTCCTTCTTGTCCTTCTTCTTGTCCTGCGGGCGAACGATAACACAGCGTAGCCAGTTCAGCGCAGTTTAGGAGCTAGCAAGTCAATCGTCGCTGCCGCTGGTGTGCTACGAGCCATGCGCTCATGCTCAAGGCAGGTGTAGCAAGTCATGTGTTCTTGCCTCTGGTGTCGCGTGCCATGCGCTCATGCTCAATGTCAGAGGCACGCTCAGCGGTGGGCGTAATAGCATGGCGCCGTCCGCCGTGCAGTTCTCCTTTCAGCCGGTGCGGCACATGTAGCCTAGGCAAGTGTCCCATTCTCGCACCCCGGACGATTCCGGACAAAGCACTATCCGATCCCACCTGCCCCGTGGCCCACGAGAGACGGCTGCCCCCCGCGAAACGCCCTGCTGCCGCGCGCCCCGGTTGTGCTCTTGTCCCCAAATTCACCCACACACCACCGCGCAATCCCACAAAAGCCACACTCTCATACACACCCGGTGCCGCCCACATCCTGCCACAGCAACAGACAACGGCGGCACACTATGCCCCCTCCTCCCTCGCGCCCTCCCCCTCACCTCGTGCTCCTCCTTCTTCTTCTTGCTACTCCCCGCCTCCTCCTTGCCCTCCCCCTTGCGCTTCTTCTTCGCGCTCTTGTCCCCGCCAGTAGGCGTTGGCGTCGGTGCCACAGGCGCCGCCACCGGCACCGGAGCCGGCGCAGGCGCAGGCGCTGGCGCCGCCGCCGCTGCCGCCGCCTTCTTCGCCGCCTTGGGCGTCACGGCGGGCGCCTTCGGCGGCGGCGGCGCCTTCGCCTCCTCCTCGCTGCTCTCCTCCTCCTCCTCGTCCTCGTCCTCCTCCGACCCTTCACTCTCCTGCTGCTGTGCCTTGGCAGGGGCCGCCTCCTCCTCCTCCTCCTCCTCATCCTCCTCGCTCTCATCCTCGTCCTCCTCCGACTCGTCCTGCGCCGCGGCCGCCGCGGGGGCCTGGGCCGCGGCGGAGGCGGCGCGTGCGCCGTTGCCGGGAGTGGCGGCGCCCGCTTTCCGCGCGGCGGCGGCTGTGGGGAAAGGGGAGGAGGATAGGACAGGCAGGGAACATGGTGAGGCGAGAGCGCTGGGTACCGGTAAGCAGGCAAGCAGCGTAGGGCAGGCGCGAACGCAGTCAGGGCCCTGCCTGGCCCCGCCTCTGGGGGAAATGCAGGGGCCGACCATGACGCACCCACCAACCAAACCCGTGCACGCACGTTTTCAGTACGCTAGCCGCGGCGGTGCAGCAGTACTCGACAGGTTGCCACCACTACACGCGTCTGCACCCCCGCCTACCTGTTCCCTTCGACAACACACCCTCGTCTACCCTCCTGCTAATGACTACCTTCATCGCTTCGCTCCTTCAAAGTCCCGCCCCATCTGCCCGTGCAAGCCCTTGCCTCCCATGCTCCCAGAGGTTTGTAGCTGTACAGCCCCGCGCGCTCAACCGCCCTTGCCCACGTCACACCATTCTACTTGGTCACTTACCGGAACCCGGTAGCCTTTACCCAAGCGCAGCTCCCCCCCCCTCCTCCCCAACTTCCAGACCTCTTGCCGCCTTCGACCCACATGCGTTGCACCCGACACCCAGAGCAGCACGCCTCATGTCGCCAGCCATCGGGTACGGCATGCCCGGCCCTCCCACTCTCCGACGCACCTTCAAGGCACGCCTGCAGATTAACAAAGCGCCCCACCACCGAACCTCGCTTGCACTCGTACGCGCCCCCAAACCCCCCAACCCTTCCAGTCCCAACGCATTCCCCCTCTCCTCGGTTCCCTCGCTGTCTGCAACATGTCCGTCCCCCACATGTCCACCCTCTTGAGACCCATGCACACGTCACTGCAGGCTTTAATAATTCGTGCCGTGCAGTGCAGTGCTTGCGCCAGCCCGCCCTCCCCGCACCACGCCCCAACCCCGCCCTCACCGTCCGCCTTGATCTGCGCCGGGTCCGTCTTCCACTCGTCCCGCTTCTCCAGCCCCATGAGCTTCAGCAGCGGCCTGCGGGCGGGGTGCGCCGCCTCCCACGCGCTTACCGCCGCCAGGCCGTACCGGTCCTGGTTGGTGTCGTCCTCGGGCACGGAGCCCAGGAACGCCCTGACGTTCTCCTCGATCTCGGCCTGTTTGGGTGATTGGTGGGAATTGGGAAAGGGGAATTTAGCAGCAGGACGACGAGGCGGCTGTTCGCGCTGGGTGACGTGAGGGCGCTTACGTGGAAAATGAACCAGAACATCAGACCCAACCCAAGGGAAATGGGGGAAGGCGAATGCGCCTTTGGATAGTGGGGGTTGCCCTCGGGCAGGGAGCCCAGGAAGGCCCTGACGTGCTCCTCGATTTCGGTGTCTTTGAGGGGATAGATGGGTGTGTGAGGCTTGGGGAAGAGGGCTAGGATGGGGTGTTGCGAATAGGTAGTGGTTAGGGGCGGTGTGCCCTGTGCCCTGGGCTTTGGCGCTTTAGCCAGAAGATGGTGGAGGGGTATGGCTTTCTATGGCAGGATAGGCATTACCTTAATTCAGGAACAAAGGAGCGGGCAGGCGCAAGAGGGTGGGGGGTGTGGAGTTGCGGCGCGGGCTCAGGGTGCGGGGGCAAGGCATACGGCATTACTCCTAGGCGCAGAACATGATGGTGCGTTGACAGCATGGGCGCCTTCCAAGCGGGGCGGGGGAGCACACAGTATACTGCGTAAGGCGTAAAGGCTGCACGCTAGCCGTTGCAAGGCGGATACAACAACTGGAACCGTGGCTGAAAGGATTGAGGGCAAGGCATGGGCGCAGGGCAAGCACAGGGTGGATGCAGCCCGCTTAGGCCGTGCATGCGGAGTTGGAAACGCGTGTGTGTCGAAGCCATGTGGACTGCACAGTCATGGTGGGGCATAGGGCGAAGGGCCAGGCCTGCCGAAGGGCAGGTAACACACCCTTGTGTCACCGGTAAAATTTACACCTCCCAAGGTTGCATGCGCTGGCTTGATGTCTAATTGTGACGTGGGCGATGCGTGCATGCACTGATGGCCTGGCAAGGCATATCCACGATGAGTACAAACGAGGCTGGCGGAGTGCACTGACCTGCGTATCGGCCGGGAGGGCCTTCAGGTACGAGCTGGCGACGGACATGCCCGACGCGGCACGGCCGTTGGGATTGGCCTTGGCTGCCTCCTCGGCAGTCTCTTTGAGTTTAATGACCTTGGGGTTTTTGCCATAGTGCGTGGTGTAATCGAGGAAGACCGTCACTGCAATGTTCCACCAGGACGGCTTCCGCGGCTTCTTCTCGCTGTCGTCCTTCTTCTTCTTTTGCTTCTTTCCCTTCCCGTCCTCCTCGGCAGCTGTCCCCTTGGGAACCTTCAGCAGTTCGGCCACCAGCTCCGAGGCGTCCGGGATGTTGAGCTTTTTCGCAGCTGCCACGACCGGCTCCACAAGCATAGCTGGCTGCATGATGCTGCCCAGGATCATGCAGGTCATCTCAAGGAGCTCGCGCTTTGTGACCGCGCTGTCGGCCATGGTGGCGGGCTGCTTAATAGAGGTCACCAGAAAGCCAAAAGAGAAACGTACTGTTGCTAGACAGACACAAGAACGTTACGTTATCACAGGCAACCTTAAAGCGTTCACAGAGGGTGTTTCGTGAAGACAATCGCACAGGTGACTGGAGTAACTGGTATAGAAGAGCCCTTCAGTAAACTTGGACACACACTTGAGCCTACGCTGTGACGGAGTACAGACAGTTTATTCTTTGAGTTCCCAGCTGTCCCTTTGACCACAGCCGCCAACCACATTAACCAGAATCGATGTGCAGAACTTGTGCTGTGGCGACAGGACTTCTGCAGAAACCTTCACAGCAATGATCGTCAGGCATTCACTTGTAGAGGCCTGCTGTCATGCAAGGTTTCCCGTTGCTCTGACGCCTGCGACGTGCGAGGCCTCCCCAGCAGGAGCCAAGCACGCCATCCTGCCTGATTCCTGCAGCGCCTTCCCAAGGCCTTTAACTCAAGCACGTGCCAATTGCGTCGCCTGTTCTTGCCGTTCAAAGACGTGTTGCCAAGGATGTGCAGGACCATTACAGCGTCCCAATGAGTGCACACCTGGCGCAACCCAGCATCAGATGATCGGCAGGCAGACCCAGGTGGGGTACGGGCAGTGTGTTGGAGGTGCAACATTTACTAAGCAACAACACGCCTTCTTCGCCTCTTTCTCACCCCTGCCTTGCATTCCCACCTCGTCACACGCAGCCGTATGCCGTGCGCCTGCATCACACCATCATGTTTGGCCCAACCAGGCCGCAAGCCAAAGCGAGCGTCATAGGTCTGCTTGTCAGCCTCCTAAAGCGCGTCCTCATACTTGCACCGCTTACATGCGCTCAGCAGTGTCACCCTCTCCAAATATTCTAAGCCTCCATTTCGAAAATTTTCCATTCTTTCTCTATTTCCACCCACGGTATTCCAGGATTATCATGATTTTGACGGCCATTTGGGCTGCTTTCAGGATTTGTTTAGGCAGAATTCTGACCGAATCAGGATTTTCAAGAGGGTTTGCCCCCAGGTTTGGCCCAGAAATCCTGGAAAATGTACGATTGTCAGGATTTCCAGAACCTAAGGCTCCAAAATGATGAACGGTCAGAATTTTCCGCCAAAGAAGACCGGAGCACTGGCGCTCAGCACGCCCCTAGGCATCGCATTGCCACTGCTCCGCAGACCTACTCCCTCGCACCCCACTGCACACGCGATCTGCCCCACACCTACTCTGTCCCACACTTTTTCCAGTCAAGGACTAGGGTAGCCCTGAAACGTGTTGCACCCTGGTATTGCGACCTCCTGCATGGAACCGGAGCTGCCCCGCCTGGAACCCTCGGGCGGAACCTCACACACCGAAACCTGACGACACACCCGGGGGGCCACCGACACAGCTGGATCTAACGCAGAAAAGATAAGTACAGCAGTCAGCAACTCGACTAACAGCTTTCGCTTCGGTCGCTAACCTCCTAGTAACCGCACATGTCAATGCGGTCAAGACTAGGGCAACGTCTCTAGAACTTGCTTTTGATTTTGCGCTCGTACCTCCCCTCACCGCATCTCTCTACACACCCGGCTCGTGCCTTTGGCGCTAGAGGCCGTCGCTGTGTCTCGGTCCGGCTATGGACCCCTGGCTCTCGCCCACAGTGTAACACTGGAAGACTGGATCACGTGAACACAAGAGACATGCATCCGCCCCTTGCTGCAATACATGACATGTCGCCTCCTTGCCCCCCTGACCTTGTCATCCGTGCCTTGGCACCCTGCACAGCTGCACTGATCCTGCTGAATCCTACTACATACAAGGGACAGTATGCAACACAACGGGCATGCGCCACTCCGTCTTGGCGACTAAGCTTTGCATCCTGCATCCTACCCGAACTCTTTCCACCACCGGCAAGCAGCAACCGTTTAGCACGTCCCTCATGGGCAGCCTTATGCCCCAGCTACACGACTGGTTACCACCTCAGGTCCGCACATGCACATGCACATGCACTTGCCACCATGCCTCGCTGACACGTGCACGACCCCCAAAACACTTCGTCAACATCGCTCCCGCTCCGTCCGTCGTACCCTGCGAGCTGACAACCGCCCCCTCCCAACTGCATCAAACAGTACCGGTACAACAACGGGGCCGCATGCATTGCCACGCTCCCAGGCCACACGCACTCAAGGCAGCCGCACAACAAGGGGGTTTCCGATGGGCTGTGCTCGCCCGGAGCGCTAGGTCCTTGCGTGCCCGAAGAACACGGAGCGGACCTCGCCCTTTTCATGTGCTCCTCTGAAGCGCTTCGGCCCCCTTGTCGCCTACTTGGCAAGGCCCTCACGCAAATATGTCCACGGCACCGCCCTGCAACCCCTCCTTGGCCTCCCTCACCCGCCGCCGCTCCAACACCAGCGTCACGTCCCCGTCCTTGGCCTCCCCGCGCTTTAGGGCCGCGCACAGGCCCGCCCAGCCCTGCTTGTCCGCGCCGTACACCACCTGCGGGGCCGTAAGGTACGCATGCATGCGCACAGGGGTTGGCAAAGGTGCCATCACGCTACAGAGTGGCTTGGTGATGTGGGCGGCCCACGCAGTACACCAGCCGGGACGTGGTGAGCCGGAATCACGTGGAGGTAAGGGGTATGTAGGTGTGTAAGGGGTATGTAGGTGTGTAAGGGGTATGTAGGTGTGTAAGGGGGATGTAATTAGGCGTGGGGTGACATTGCCTATCCGCAGCATGGCAGCACAATGCACATGCAGGCTGCACAGCGCGCCCACGAGGCAATAGAGGCCTCACGTGGCCAACCCGTGCCGTACACCGCCTGTGACATGCGGAGTGAGTCGCACACGTGCACGTGCATGTACGACAGTGCCGCCTTGCAGGACGTCGACGGGACTCCGGCAGCGATGTGGAGTAACCGAAGGGCATAGCCATGAACATGGTAACGACGCACACTTGCAATTTAGCCCGTTTGTAACACTTACAATGTGTCGCTCCGGGGCGCTTGCCCCGAACAGCGCCTTGGTGGGGTACACGAAGTTGGTGGCGGTCACGGCGCGCAGCAGGTCCCCGGGGAGCACCGCCTCCGCCTTGAGCGAGGTGTTGAGGGAGGCCATCTGCAACATTACGGCACGGGGCATCACAGGGCAGCTGGTAAGACTCCGTGACGGTGCCCACCGGCAGGGAGTAATAGGAGATGCCAGGATGCATCGCCACCGTAACCCACACCCGGGAAGCCCGGGCGCGTGGGCACTTGCCTTGCTGCCGCCGCCCCCTCCACCAGGTCCACCACCACCACCGCCCTCTTGCACATCCACCAAGTTGGCCCGGCCTCCTTGTACACTAGGCATCTCCCCTTCCTCCTGACCCTTACCTTGCTGCGCTGCTTCGCTGCAGTCCCCTCCACCGCGTCCACCACCACCGCCCGCTTGCACACCCACCGATTGAAGTCCGCATGCTAGTAAAGAAGTCCCCCCCTCCTGTTACCGGTACCCTTACCTTGCTGCGCTGCTCCGCCGCCGTCCCCTCAACCAGGTCCACCACCACCGCCCGCTTGCGCCGCTCGTCCCACTCCAGCACCACACCCAGCGGCCGGGGTAGCGTAACCAGCAGGATGTCCGACCCGGGGTCGCCGGAGGGTAGCGAGGGTATTAGCCGGTTGAACACATAGGTCCTGCAAGGACGCGATGAAGCATCGCGCAGTAAAAGAGCGGGGTCCGTCGGGGCAGTGTGACCAGCAGAATGTCCGACCCGGGGTCGCCGGAGGACAGCGAAGGTATAAGCCGGTTGGACCCGTTAGTCCCGCAGGGGCTCGGCGCTGCGGGTTCCGGTAGGTGCAGCTGCAGGTGAGTGCGGCGTATGGCGTGTGACGTGTGACGTGTGACGTGTATCGTGCAGTCCGGCGAGCTGAGACAACACCTGCACTCCATGTGATTTGCAGGGCCGACTGTGTCAACGTGATGTACATGCGCGCAATGTCCAGCCCACCTGAGCTGCCCATGTCTGACCGGCCCCGCCCTTAAAATTTGTTGCGCACAAATGCCGCTGCTGCGTACTGCGTACAGACCGCCTGAGCTGCCCATTGCTGACGGGCCCCGCCCTTGGGGCACGTGGCAAAAAAATGCCGCTGCTGCTGCTGCGCACGGCCCATATGAACTGCCTGTTGCTGACGGGTCCCACTGCAGGTAACGCACGATGCCACACCACGCCGCAATACAAAAGTTGTGTACTTCTGTGTCATGCACAGCCCACCTGAGCTGCCTGTTGTTGACGGGGCCCACGGCGATACGCACCCGCTCCCCCTCGTACGACTCATCCACAGGCCACGGCGTGTAGCTGATGGGCCGGAACGCCAGCTCGCCCTGCATGTTGGCAAGCCGTTGCATGTGGAATAAGTTACAACAGAGTGGTTCAGTACAGCGACAATTGGGCTTGTCCGTAGGCGAGTTAGCTTGGCTAAGCAGTAGTAGTCTGCCGTGCCGGCTGCTACGCCTGCTTGCCGGGGGCGATAGACGCAGAGAATCAAGTCACTGAATGCTGCTTTCGCCCTGCATGGACGTGGACATTGACTGCAGATGAAGAGCCGTAAAGCAGAATTGGTCCAACGGCAGGGCAAATGATAGCGTCGACAAGGCAGCGGAAGTAGGGCGTCGTCCACCCACCTTGACCTTGCCCTCACTGCCCTGCTACACTGAAATACGCTGCGCCCTAGGCACCACGGGCCTTCTCGTAAGACACGCCTGTGTCGTGCTAGGGGCCGACTCCCTCTGGCACTTGCCTTCCCTGCCACAATGGAATGAGCTGCCATGCCTGTGTCGTCCCCCGGCCCGAATCTCAACCTCACTGCCCAACGTGCTCCCCATCACGCCACTAGGCCAGGTGCACGGTGCTGCATCCCTGTGTTCGTACCGGAAGCCCTTTGCCGGGCCCCAAACGCATGGTGCTGTCGTCCCACGTACGTTTTTGTCCCGCTCCGGCTTGACCCCCTCCGGCGCCTCGAACCGTGTGCCGGTGACGGGGTCCTCGAATATGCGCCCAGACTCCTGCACACAGCCGAACAACAGCAACACGGGCGGTACGTGTTATGTGGGCTCCTGAACCGAAGCTGGATGTCCAGACACCTGCGCCAAGGCCGACGGGCATCACAATCAGGACGGGTGCAGCTCTTAATCCAAAGCCCGCAGCATTTACCAACAAGAAAGATTCATTCTTCGATTTGCCCCTGTCCTTGCACGCTTATACCTCGAGCTCCTTGGGCGGCGGCCGCAGCAGGTAGGCCCCCGCCGCCGCGCCCACCAGCAGCGGAATGGACAGCGCGATGAGGAAGGCTCGATCTGTGGCCTCTTGGCATGCCTGCGGGCACGTCCGTTCAGCAGCACTGCGCATTGTGATGTGATTATATAGGCCTAATGCGGTGAGCTCATAAGTGTCGGTGTTTCGGGAGAGTCGAGGTGTTGAGACACCCAGGTCAAGGCACGTGGCTGTCCTCACGTCCCGTCGTGATACGTGTTTACGCGATATGCCGGTCGTATATGGCGTCGCACCTGACTGAAACATACTGGACTTGTGTACGCTAGCATCGCCGCGGCTAGAGTGGTTGTCTCCGCGCCAAGCGCTGCTTGCACCACGCGACAGGGGCGACGGGCCCGCGACTGCCGGCAAAGTGCCAGGCGCGGGGAAGCAGCTAGTGTTGCCGAGGTTCTTAAACATCGCGTTGTTTCTATTCGGCTCAGGTGCAGTGACGACATGTTCGTCTGCCTTTACGCAGCGAGGTGTTGCAAGGACAGACGTGCGACTGTACAAGTTGTGCTCGCACAAGTGACTAACTATATGTGATGTTATTCCGTTAAAGTCACAGCGCTTTGCAAAGTGCACAGGACTCATGGACACTGATGCAGCTGTATGGCAAATGTGCAAATCCGAAGCCCTGGCATGCACGCTGAGATGAACGTTGTGCATACACCACTATATCTACTACCGCTGTACATCATGCCATAAACCGGACCACTGACAGCTCCCTTGTGTTCCGAAACGCTTGACAGGGCCCATGGCAACAAAGGGCTCGCCCCGATCGGGGAATCAATGCCTCAGGATAGCTTTTATACATCCAGATCTGGGGCTAGGTGGGGCTGAGCGGCTGGTGGTGGACGCTGCAGCAGAGCTGGTCCGCGCAGGCCATCGCGTGGACATGTACACAGCGTACTACGACCCAAACCGTTGTTTTGAGGAGACTAAGACGGGGGGCTTTGCCGTGCACACGGCGGGGAGCTGGTTTCCCCGGCATATCTTCGGGCGCATGTTGGCGCTGTGTGCCTACATCCGCTGTGTGCTGGTGGCCCTGCACATCGCCTGGCGCTGCTACTTTGGCACGGTGGACGCAACAAGCAGCAGCAGCACAGCTGCCAGCAACGTCAGTGCCAGCGGAAAAGCAGCAGGCGGCCTCGCGTATGACGTAGTCATCGCCGACCAGGTGTCGGTCGTCGTGCCAATCGTCAAGCTGCTACTCCCCCGCACCAAGGTCCTCTTCTACTGCCACTTCCCCGACATGCTCCTCGCGAAACGCGAGTCAACGCTAAAGCGACTCTACCGCATGCCGCTAGACTATGTAGAGGAGGTCACAACCGGCGCCGCGGACCTCATCCTGGTCAACAGCAACTTCACCCGCGGGGTGTTCGCGGAAACGTTCAAACGTCTCAATGCCCGCCGCGTTGACCCCAAGGTGCTGTACCCCGCGGTGCCCATTCCGGCGTTGACCGACTTGGAGGCGGCGGAAGCTGCCTGGCGCAGGGAGCTGGATCCAGAGCTGGTGGAGTTCATCCAGGGGGGCACCACCTTCCTGTCCATAAACCGGTGAGGGAGCCAGCAAGCGTGGGGATTGGAAGGGTAGGGGGCGGAGGGGTAGGGTAGGGGTTGGAGGGGGAGGGGACGTGACTAGAGGATTGGGACGAGGGACGAGGTGGGGAAGAAGCAGGGGCGGGAAAGGGGGCAGGGAAGGGACCGTGGGAGGGGAAAAAGGGGGGCGGGAGGAGCGGGGACGTGGGTGCGGGCGGGGGAAGGTCGAGGACGGGACGGTAGGAAATGGAGTGAGGCATGTGGAGGGGAGCAGGAGGAAGGGGGCCGGGTGGAAGGGTGTCGTGATGCGGAGGGGAAGGGCTCGGGGGAAGTGAAGATGGGGTATTGGGCCGGGGCAGGGGATGCTTCCCAACCCCATGCACCTACCACGGCACGCCCAGATGGTGTGCGGCGGTGTGCGGCCCCTAGGGTGTGCGCTTGGGCGCTCTAGCCATCGCCCCCGGTAGCACACGGGCCAACCCTAGGGACCGCACACGCACACACGCTCATGCACATACACGTGCGAACGGGCCCTGGCCTTGGCCCGGGTCCGGCCCTGGGCGTGGGTGTGGGGCTTAGGCCCGTGTCCAAGCATGCTTTGACGCCCATGCACTGAAACTGGGTCGGGAAACCCCGAGTCCCACCCCACTTCGCCCTCGCTGAGGCACCCGCTTGCCTGGACCCTCCTCCCCTGTCCAGCTTTGAGCGCAAGAAGGGCATCGGGCTGGCCCTGGAGGCCCTGCACGAGCTGCTGGTGGTGCTGGCCAGCGAGGGCCCGGGGGGCACCAGCACCGTGGCAGGGACAGCTGCAGGGGCGGGCGGCAGCGGCAGTGGCAGCGGGGGCGCGGCAGCGGCAGGGGCGGGCGCCAGCGGCAGTGGGAACGGGGACGCGGCGCCGGCAGGCAGGTCCTGGTCCCGTCCGCGGCTGGTGCTGGCAGGGGGTTACGACGCCCGGCTGGCTGAGAATGTGGAGCACCTGGCGGAGCTGCGGGGGCAGGCGGAGGCGCTGGACCTGAGGCACGAGGTGCGCTTCGTCACCAGCTTCACGGACAGGTGGGCGTGTGGATGTGGGTTGGGGGGCGGGAGGTGAGGGGGTGGGGGTAAGGGCTGGTGAGTTGTGGGGTTGGACCTGAGGCACCACGTGCGCCTTCTGACAAGCTACACGAACAGGTGGGTTGATCGGGGCCAGATTACCGGGTGGGATGAAAGGGGTGTGGGAAAACGGATGGGAGACAAGGTGGTGCGTGGGGTTGCGGGGGAAGCTGAGGCACGAGGTGCGCTTCGTCACCAGCTTCACGGACAGGTGGGCGTGTGGATGTGTGTGTGCGTGTGCAGTTGGGATTATGGGGTAAGGGCTGGAGAGGTGAGGGGTTGGGGCGGTGCACTCTGTGGCCAGCTTCACGGACCAATGTGTGCCGGTATGGGCTAGGGGCTGTGGGTTAACAGAATGGGGGTAGCAAGGGGATAAGTGCGATCCTTGTCCAGCTGGTGTGTGACGTGCGGTTATGTGTTTGGGGGTGTGGTTAACAGGGTGGGGGCAGCGGGGCATGTGCGGTCCGTGACCAGCGGCACAGGTGGGCTGTAGGGTTGGGGCCAACGTAGCATGGGAGGGTGGGCAGGTCGTGTTGCCTGTTACGGCCACCTTACGGGGCTGCACAAGTGCCCACGCATCAGCATACCGGTATAGGAGGGTGACCCCGTGGTCCCTGCCATGCGCCCCGCAGGCTGTGAGCTCTGCTCCTCACTACCGGTATCTTCCGCGCAGAGCAGTACACACCCCGGCACTCATCCTCTGCGCCCTTGCAAACCAACCATGCTGCTCACAGCTTTCCAGCTGCCGTCAGCCGTGCAGGCAGCGACCTCGCTTGCTGGCGGCGTGCCGCGCGTTGTCGTATCCCGGGTCGCGTTGTCTTATCCCTTGCATGAGCAATGTCTGCATCACTCCGCAGCAACGTTGACACACTCTTGCGCCCCACAGGCAGCGAGCTCTCTTGCTGCCAGCCTGGGGCAGCCAACCCGCGCGGTGCTGTACACCTCACCCATACACCCCTCAGCATAAGCACCACCAAAGCGCCACCACTCGCCACCTCCTGCACCACCCACCCGCAGGCAGCGAGCCCTCCTCCTCGCGGCGTGCCGCGCGGTGCTGTACACCCCTCAGCACGAGCACTTCGGCATCGTGCCTCTGGAGGCCATGGCGGCACGGCGGCCCGTGGTGGCGGTCAACAGCGGGGGGCCGGTGGAGAGCGTGGGCAGCGCAGCAGCAAAATGCAAGGCAGGTGGCAGTGCAGCAGGGGGGAGCGCATTGGGCAAGGGAGTGGGGGGCGGCAAGGATGCGAATGTGGGGGCGGGGTTCTTGTGCGAGCCCACCGCGGCGGCGTTTGCGGGGGCTATGAGGCAGCTGATGGATGCGGGGGTGGCTAGGGCGATGGGGGAGGCGGCGAGGGCGCATGTCGAGGGGGGGTTCTCGCGGCGGGCGTTTGGGGAGCAGCTGGATGGGTACGTGCGGAGCCTGGTGGGGGGAGAAGGGAAGGGTAAGGGGATGGGAGAGGGGGAGGGGAAGAAGGGGAGGTAGGTAAGGTGCTGGTGAGGGGCTGTGAGGAGGGGCGGGGTGGGGGTGGAGGTGTAGGCCGTGCGGCAGTTGGTGTGGGGCACGGGTGCTCTGGGTGAGATGTGGATGTCTGGTGCGGATGCGTGGAGGGCCAGCGTAGAGGGTGTTGGGGGCTGTGCAAGCCAGGGGGAGCTGCTCTGGTGCAAGGGCACCGAGATGCTGTTTGGATCTGTTGCTTCACGTTGGTTACGGTAATTGACAGTGCCAGGGGGACCTGTTTGCTCAGGAACGAGGCAGGGCAGCAGTCGGACGTGGCTGCCGCCGCGCCTGCTGCTGATGCTCCTGATGCTCCTGCTGACAAAAGTTAAATTTGCGCTGTGCCGTAGGTGCCGGTGCGCGATGTCATCGTGTCATGTGCGGATAGCCATGTGGCGGTGCTGGTACTGAGCGTGCACACTGTGCGCAGCGGTTCCTTGGTGCCTACTTGATGATTTCGCTGCCAGCAGCAGCATAGCTTTCAAGCGTTCGGTCTCTATGACGAAGGTGTGATACCAGTTTGCTGTGAGCATCGCAGGCCTTACGTCTGCGCTTCTTGGGCTTGCTTGGGGACCTGCTGATCCTCTGTACCAGGTGGCAGGAAAGTGGGCAGTTCGGTCCTGTTTGCACCGCTGTGCGGCTTCAAAAGCCAAGAGTTGATGCGCAGCTTGTAAAACTGGTATATGCCGCTATGGTCGCCACTGGCTGCTGAGCGCGGCCAGCACAACCGGGGGTTGCGACGCGGAGTTCGCACCTGACGTTCCGAGAGTGAAGAAACGCAGCGAAACCCTGCGCATACTAACTGCATGTAAAGATACAATGTTTCGCAGTCTTTCACATGTAATTCTGCAAAGAAACAAACCATCAGCGGCGGTTGGTGTTTGCGGCTGAGAGGGTTTTATTTGGAATGGCCGCAAGAAAGCTTTACGCCAGCATCTCTACTATCCCCATTTAGTGAGTGACCACTACTACTGCAGACGCTGCCAACATCGTGCCATGGCGTGTATACCAAGAGGATTCGGCAGAGAAGGAGTACCCCCGGAAGTTACGGCTGAGATGTAGGTTCTTTATGTAACGAAACAAACAACAGCACTGAGCGCTCAGTACCGAGTCGCCCTCTCCTTTCCTTGAGGTTTAATTGAGGATATTCATTCAGTCGATTTGTAATATGACGACCGAAACAAAATGTTGTATGACAAAGATACAACATGAATTACATGTAGTATCTGAAAAATGTGCTTACATATAGAAGCAGGGTCAGGGCTTGTACACACATTGTCTGACTCGCGACGTACGCTGCTGTACGCTCGGAGCGCCCGGCGCCTCGAGAGTCGGCAATGGGACGATCCGCCCGCCCTCAATGGCCAACCTGCAAGACATGCGAACCTATAATGCGTACTATCTTATGAAGCTAATTTGCGCTGTTTCGAGGGAGCGAGCGTTCCCTAGCGCCCACCCGCTGGCAGTAACCAACAAACACGACAAGGGTCGGGACGTGGTGCCCGCAAGCTGGCAAGAGGATGGTGAGCATATGACACAATAGCTAATATATGGAGTATAGCTGCTATTCAGAGAGTAACGCATTCGGAGTGAAGTTACACAACGTAGGTGTTGGAACCGCGCGCGAGCGTTGACAGCAGATTCCGTTTTAAGACTTTACCCCTGAACTTTATTCCCTTCGCTCGCTACAGGAGCGCTGATGCATTCTGCCCCGCGGGCGCTGCAAACGCAATCTACGGAAGGCCAAGGCTGAGAGTGCTGAAAACTGCCTGTCTTTAGACCAGGCCTTGAAGTCAAGTCTCTTCAACTTGTTCATCATGCACCGTAGCACTGGTAATGGGGAACTGGACACAGGCCTGGACCTCGCGGACCTCTGGGGCGCATCCTCCGATGACGAGGACAGCCCGTATGTGTCTCTTTACGGGACCGCCATGCGGGATGCTTTCCTTGGAGTCAGCGACAGGACTGAGGAACTTGTTTCGGTGATTACGAAGCCGCGACAAATGGCACATGACAGCACGTGTCAAGCGCGCTTGCGTCGGAACGACATAATAAGGGGCCCGTCCCAACCGTTGGCCAGGAGTCCCACCCTCCGCAATGATCAACATGGCAACCTTGGCCATTGGTCTTCCACCCCAACTTCTGGGTGCATTTCTCCCAACTTTCCCCTCGACGGCTTTGCGTCTGGCCTTCTCGCGCCTGGGCAGCCGACTCCCACAACTACGGACCAGCAGCTAACTGTCGTCACCGACGAAGGGCCATCCACGACCGAGGGTTTCTTCCACCCACATCTCCCCAGCACGCCGCCCAGCTGCCCTGCCCGCTCCACACCCCTGCACGCCTTTGCACCCCAGCCGCTACCCGCCTCATACAGGTATTTCCAGCCCAATGAGCTACCCGGCCAAGGGGCAGCCACGGCCGCCGCCGAACCAGCAGCACCACACAGCCACCCCAACCAACACGGCGACCGCTACCCACAACACGAGCTGCAACAGCAACAGCAGCACAACCAGCTGACAGCCTCCGGCAGCGGTGTGCTCCTCGGAGCCCCTTTTGGAAGCGACGGCGGCACCGCCACGGGAGTTGCAGGGCCTGTGGGGATGAGCTGCAGCCCAGCCCAGCAGCCCCCGAGCGCCATGCCAACAGCCCATCCCCACCCGTACCCCTACCCCAACCCGTACCCCTATTCCAATCGCAGCCACCCTTGGTCGGCCGTGGCCGCCGGGTTCCCGCCCAACCCGCACACCCTGCCCCATCAACGGCCCCCTGCTGCCATGCGCTCCAACCCGCGCAACCAGCAACAGCAGTACCCCGCAGCCGCCAGCAGCTCGTACCCGTACGGGACCCTGCAGGACGAGTACGGCGCCGCCTTCGGCCCATGCACCCCACCCAAGAGCACATGGCGCTTCCGCTACCCGCCCCACCCGCCACCTGTTGCCTCACCATTCGGGCCACACGCCCCCGCCGGCGCGCCACCCCGGTACCCCGGAAAGCTCTGGACCCACGCGCCTCCGTACCCACCCCTCTGGCCTCACGCCCGCCCTGCGCCCCACGCCCCTCCCCCCTTCGCCTACGGGTACCCCTACCCCCACCCACACGCACACCCACACACACGTGCGTTTCCGTACCCTCCTCACCCCGCGCCAGCAGCTCCCGACGCTGCTGCTGGCTACCCCGACCACCCGTGGCCATGGCGCCCTGCGGGACGCCCAACCGTCACAACCGCAACTGGAACCGCACCCGCAGCCGCCACGGCAGCCACGGCCGGTCACACGCCCACCTGCCCGCACCCCTCACGCTGCTGGGTGGCAGCTTGCACACGTGTCAAACTGCCACCCACACCACAACCAGCAGCAACAGCAGCAGGAGCAGCGGCCGGCAGCGGAGGCGGAGGCGGAGGAGGACAACGGCGCTGACACCGCCACTTCCCGGGCTACCTCGCTGCCCGCTGCCGCGCCCGGTGCCGCCCCAACACAGCAGGAACTGTCCCCGCTGCCTCCACAGCAGCAATGGCACCAGCAGCATGAGAGCCCAGGCGCGTGCGTGGAAGCTGCAAGCCGTGGCGGCGTCCAGCAGATGCAGCTTCCGACGCCGCCGCCCACCATGCACTCACAGCAGCAGCAGCAGTCACAGCAACCGCAGCAGCAGCAGCAGTATGATGACCGTGAGCGTAAGCCACCGGCGGCCGAGCAGGTGGAACCCCTGTGGCCGCTGCCCTCAGGCGCGATCACAGCCCAGCCTGAGCTGTTGCCTTGGGAACTCCCTTGGGAAGCCCCGCCGCAGGCGCTGAGATGCCCTCCCCCGCCGCAGCTGCACCTGCAGGAGGCCGCTGCAGGCACATGGTATGACGCAGCTGATGCGGAAGCAGCGGACGCAGCGTTGCCGCCCTTGCCACCGCCGCCGCCGCCGCCGCCGTTGCCGCCGCTGCCAGGCCTGCCGACACTGCCGGCCTTAAAACCACTTGAGCTTCCCCAGGAGCTATTGCAGAGCGTGCGCGGCCTGGAGGGGTCGCCGAAGGAACAACCGCCAGTTAGCTCCGTCCTCGCAGCTGCGTGCGTGAAAGCTGCGCCGGAGCCGGAGCAACAACCGCAGGAGCAGCAGCACCAGCAGCAGCACAGGGGCGCTGCGACCAAGGGAGAGCCTCCCCTGGCGGCTGCTACGGAGGCGGCTGCAGAAACGGAGCAGCGCGTCCTGTCGGCGGGCCGCCGTGCTAGCGTGCGAGTGCAGAAGGTCATCAGAAGCCGAGGGTCTTCCGCCGCTGTGGGTTTGGGTTGCACGGTGGCAGCAGCCGCAGACCGCAGCCCTGGGACTGGGGGCAGCGCGGACGCCTACGAGGGAGACAAGCAGGGGGCGCACGTGGCTGTAGAGCCCGTGCCAGAGCTGGACCAGGGGTTGGAGTACCCAGTAAAGGAGGCCCTACCGGAGCCAGTGCAGGTGACCGTGTCCTCCCCTTCCGGCACACTGATGACGCACCGGGTGCTGGGCACCTTCTTCCCGCAGCCCTACCTTGACAACAAGGAGTGCATCCTGGTGCTCAAGGCGCCGGCAGGAGGAGGGGGGCAGGGGCAGGGTAGTAATCAGCAGGGGGGACGGCAGCAGCAGCAGGGCGAGGGCCAGGAGCATGACACGGGGGGCTCAGTGGCGGCTGGCACAGCGGGCAGCGGTGCTGCCACACCCACCAAGGTTGGCGGGGGAGGCGGGGGCAAGAAGGGCGGTGCCACGCCTGTTGGGGGCGTGGGTGACATGGTCAGCCGCAGCGGCTTCGAGCGGCTGAGCGGCTCCATGATGGCCAAGTGGCACAGGTCCATACGGGTGAGCATGGATGGGGGAGGGGAGGGGGAGGGAGGGGCAGGGGAGGGGGGGAGCAGGGAACTTGGGGCCCGCAGGGAAGTGGCCGGGGTGGCCCGCTAGCCACGTGGTACGTTCAGGTGCATGCTGGTGAGCGGGGCAGAGGAGGGGGCTGGAGGAGGCACCGGGGGGAAAAGGGCAGCAAGAGAGAGCACATGAGAGCGGGGGATAGCACGTACATGGCATCAATATTCGCTGGCTTGGGCCATCATTATGTGCCTCCACTGACCCCATGTGGCCCCCTGTCCTCTTGCGCTCCCTGCACAGGTGCTCCCCGATGGCACTCCCCTGGGCAGGTGGCTCATGGACCACGGTCTACCTGTGCACAAGGTGAGGGAGCGCGATATGGTCAGAGACAGGTCGATTACGGATTCAGCTTCCGCTTTGAGCCCATGGCGTACTTGGTCTTACAGGTTCCAGGGCGAAAGCCGCTGTTAAGGGACTCCTGGCTGTGCATTACCGGTCCAGCCGCCCGGCTCCAAGCATCCAGCCATCCCCCACCATCATTTTTATGTTGACATTGTGCTTTTTGCTCCACAGGGCTGCGCGAGGCGGGTCCGGCCTGTGGCGGCAATGGCGGGCGGCTCCACAGGGGCAGCACCAGGCGCCCGGCCCCGGGCAAGCGCAGGAGCACCAGCTCCAGCAGCAGCAGCAGGAGCAGCACCAGCAGCAGCTGCAGGCGCAGACGGGCCATGCCATGGTGGTGGGGTTGGTGACGGGATCGATGGTGCTGGGGGTGGTGACAGGAAGCGCCGGCGCTACGCCGTGGCAGGGCTGGAAGCTTCAGCCTCTGCACAAGTAGCCTTGGGGGCTGCAGCAGCGGCAGGGGGGTGTGGCGGCAGCGGTCGCGGGAGGGCCGCCAAGCGGG
Organism: Chlamydomonas sp. KOR1; assembly: GCA_036984285.1. NCBI lineage: Eukaryota > Viridiplantae > Chlorophyta > Chlorophyceae > Chlamydomonadales > Chlamydomonadaceae > Chlamydomonas > Chlamydomonas sp. KOR1. Next base: position 21,154 of record BQMZ01000339.1, read on the forward strand.
GCCGTGCTGCTGCGGCAGGACATACCGACTGGGACAGCGACGCGACCGACGTGAAATCCGACTGTTGAGAGGTGGATAAGCTCTTGTGCACGCGTGCGGATGCTTGAGTGCAGTGCGTGCACGTGTTAGGATCTTGCTATGCAGCGTACTGAACGCGAGGTCGCTTTGGTTTGCAGAAGTTGTACATGCACCAACACTCCAACGGTTGACACTGAAGACGACATGTTGGTCCGACAGGCTACCTTCCTCTCGCGTTGCTTGTGTGATGAGCAGTGCGGTACCGTGTCTCTTGCATTGCGTGACGAGCAGTACGGTACGGCACTGTGCACGCTATCACGACCGCTTACAGTAGCGCACGAAGTACTTTTTTTGGTGCTGTCCGGCGCTTGTACATGTTGACCTGTTTGTGAAGCATATTCTTTCTGCCGTGTCATGAGTCTATTTGCACACGCATGCACAGGGGCTGTTCCAGCAGGTTCGCCAAGCGTTCCGGCTGTACATAAGCGGCGTTGCGTGACAGTGTATGTAGCCAAGCTAATGACAAAAAACCGAATGGTCTTGGACAGAACTTGGGCGGAACTTGGTCTTGGGCGAGCGGTGGACGCGGCCGTCGGCGACGCAGGGCTGGTTAATGTTATTGCGCTTAATAAATCATCATACCAGGCCCGTTTGGTATTAGACTGGTACATATACCAGGCCCGTCATCAGGCCTGTGTGAATTGCTAGTGTTACGGTACGTTGGGCAACTTTGGGCATGCCGGTTGCTAGGAGCTCGAGAACGTGTGCAGCAGCCCATGTACTTCAGGCAGGCATCTTTGGCAAACATCTACGTATCGTACGGTTCGTACGCCGTACGGAAGGCCGTGTTGTCCTTCTCCGTCGTCCTTTGCCTTGCGGATGCGGATGCAAATGCGGATACACGGTGCATGTGCGGCAGGGCTGGTAAGATTCCTGGCTGGGTATTGCTTATGAAGTTTGCTGAGTCACACGCCATACTGAAGCTATTCCTGTTGCAGTGCGTACAGTAGAGGTAGGCATTCCGTTCAGTTGTTGGCTTGGGCATGCGCGTGGCACGTGGCATGGGGCACGTGGCACGTGGCCTGTACGTAGCATGTATGCTTGCCATGCGGGAATTGTGGCTCAAGCTAGCTGAACCAATATTTTTTGTGAGCGAGAGGCGACCATACAAGCAAAAACAAAATAAGATGCAGTCATGCGGCTTTTTGAGGGAATTTGAGGACATATGCTTGCTGCAGGGTATTGCATAGCTGCCTGGGCGTGGCTTTGGCAGTTTGGGTAGCCTGGAAGCTTTTTGACTCGGCACTTTGGAGAGAGTCTGTTCCTGTTGCCTGGGTGCTGGGGTTAAGTCGTTTGAGTCTTCGCACGTTCGCAGTTCGCAACAGCAGGTGAGCCCCCTGATCTGGGAAGTTTGGGCAGGCGACGGATTTGATAGGGGCAGGATGGAGCAGGTTGTTGAGTACCACCTGTACCAGTACACACCGTGACGCCTGTAGGAGCAACGAAAGAAGGAAGGAATAGACCGGCAACGCGGCGATGATCCACGAGGACTGTTGGTACTGGTACCGTTGCCGGCTGGAGCACGCAAGCTGATTTTGCCGGTAGGCTGGTGAGTGGTGGTGGTGGTGGTGCCGTGGTGCTGATGGTGGTGGTGGTGCTGCTGGTAATGATGCGGAGGGGTGCGGCGGCGGCGGCAACTGTTGCTGCGAAAGCTGTACAAATACAAAGAGTGCAAGTACCGTACACAGGCAACATGCCGTACGCGCGCTGGGTGGCCCCGGGCCGTCCAACGAAGAAAGTACCAAAGCCTTACCCACCCCACCCCACCCCACCCCACCCCACCCCACCCCACCCTTCTGCTGCTTCTGTTCTCAAAGGGTCAGCTGCGCCGGGGTGAGGGGCCGCCCTTCCCGCACCACCGGCAGCCGGGCAGCTCAACCTCATGCATGGTCAGCGGGGCGCCGCAGTTGCACGAGCTGTGTCCGTCGCTCCAGCTGCCGCTCTGCCCTGTTACTACTCTGCACTGCTGCATTCCAGGTGATGCGGCCACATTCCGAGCAACTCCGCCCTCTGATCCATACTGGTCCCGAACACGCACACCTGTCTGGACTTGTAGCGTCGTTGCAGTCCGTCTCCCGCCCTGCCCTGTCACTACCCATTCATGTATTATATGTTTTTACAGTTTTGGTCCCCTTCCAGAGCCCAGCCCCATCCCGCTCAAAACACAGAGCTGGCCCCGGCCATTAGGGACACGGGGTTTCCCACCTCTCGCTGTACGGAAAGGAGCGACAAGCTCCATAAATAAGGTTCAGGCCACGACGCGCGGGCCTCAAGTTCACCCTACCACAGCCTGGTCCCGCCCCCACAAAGCTTCTCCAAAGACGCACCCTGTCTACCCTGTTACGTACCGGAGCCAACGAGTGAAGGACACCTCTGAGGCCCCAGGCATTGCTTTGACTTCACGAGAAGGTTACAGGGGCTTGGGCTCCCGTCCTGTCTAGCCCCCAGATACACCGCCAGTCGCGGTGCGGTGCACAGCGGCCCGGACGGCCGTTGCACTCCGATCACAACCGCGCGCACAGGCGGCAGCCTTGCTGATCCTCAACCGCCGCATGTCAGGGCACGCTGTCGCGCGTGCACACACGCAAATGCCTACCAGTGAACCGTCGCGGCTAGCTTGCCACATCATCATAGGCATACGGGGCAGCGTCTGCAGTCCTGCAAAAAATGCAAGTCCCCACATAGGGTAAAAATGGACGCATGCTGATGAGCAACTCTCTCTCTTTTCGGCCATGCGCCGTGGATCCCAGCTGTGCTGGAGGCCGCTTTGTCGCTGCCCCATGCACCGCCATGCACCCAAAATATTACTCTCGCTCTCACCAAACCACTCCAAACGACTCTCCAAGAACCCACCACTGCCTACAACATCTAGCCCATTGCGTGGCACACCGCCTGTTGAGCCATGTACCACCCCGCCCCCACGCCACCACGCATACTGCAACACCGCCCTGCCGCTGCCGACTGGAACAACGGTACCAAGCCTGGCAAGCGGGTGGCAAACCGCCCAAAAGCGCAGCCCGCAAATGCCGTAGGCGGCCAACCACGGCCCTCACGCACTGCTCGCACCGAAGTAACGCCTGCCCGACTGCCACCCCTCCGCCCCGCAGTAGCCCGTACCCCGTGGCCGAAGGGACGCGCAGCCTGGGCCTGGGCGTCGCGCCGATAGCCAAGGGCCCTATGCCGTGGCACGCCCCGCACGCTTGCGCGCCGTCCTGATCCTTGCTGCAACTCCTCCACTGCCTGATCTAACCCCTGCTGCCGCCTTCCCAGCTGCCCCAGCCACTAACTCCACTCCGGCGTTACGTCCAAACTCCTTACTATGGCACGAGGAGCAATCCAGGAGGCGTGGACGCAATCCCTCTGAAGCTCCTTACCACCTCAGCCTCCGCCTCTGCTGCAGCAGCCCCCACTGCCCCCGCCGCCTCCGCCGCTGGTCCCCCGCACACCAAGTCCAGGTCCGCATCACCGCATCACCCTCAAGCCTTCGCGGCCACCTTCTCCTCCACCACCTCCACCTGCGCCTCCGCCTCCGCCTCCGTCTCCGCCGCTGCCGCCGCCACCCCCGCCCCCACCGCCGCCGCCGCTGCCCCAGCAGCCACCGCCAGGTCCAGGTCCGCATTGCGCTTCACCACGCCCGCTTCCAACAGCGACCGGTTGAGTGTGTTGAGGATCTTCATGTCAGACTCAGGGAACACCACGGGGCGCGGACCCGTGGGTCGGTCGCCGGACAGGGTTTCGGAGGCTGGCGGCGCGATGCCGGCGGCGGCGGCTGCGGAGCCCAGGCTGGCCAGCAGGCCGGCGAACAGGCCCTTGGGCTTCTCCGGCTCTGAACGTTGCAAAGGGGAAGGGAGGGGCATAAGGGAGGGTTGCTCACGGGCCATTCGGTGCCGTCGGGAAACAGGAGAGCAGTGGAGACAAGGCGTGTCGGCCAAGAGGCCCTTTGCTGCCGAGACAGGAATCACAGGTTGCTTGGCAGGCAATCAGATGACGCAAGTGAAGAACATAAAGGCAGTCAGTGCGGGCACGACTTGGTGGGGAGCGGCGAGGCCACCAGTGCGCCTACCACCTGTGCACGTGCACAGCTGCACATTGTGCGAGGGGCACATACCCGCTGGCTTGGGCGGCAGCAGGCCCTCATTCCGCCGGGCCGTATGCGATGGCGAAGGCCATCCTGGCAAATTACGTCGAATACATGGTTGCACGAATACCCGTTCACCAGGTAAGCATGTCACCGCCATACCTGCCGGCTTGGGCGGCAGCAGGCCGTCCTGCTCCGCCAGCTCGTAGGCGAAGGTGAAGGCGCGGCGGAACTCGGCGGGCCCCGCGCGCACGGGCGCCGCGAAGTGGCAGGGGATGACCTGCTTGAAGTTCCACGAGGCGCAGATGTCGTCCACCCAGTCCACCACCTGGGGGGAGGAAGGAATTGAACTGTCAGCAAATAACCGGCAAGCACGATCGATGGACTACACTTATGACGCAAAGTACTTTGCGAACAGCTTCTGAAAGCATGCGAAGAGCGTCTTGATGTAGAGGACTTGTTCTCCACCCAGTCCCATACGGCACCTGGCGTGGGCCAAGGAACGGAACTGTAGGCTTGCGATCACATACTGCCGTGGTGGCATGTGGTCACCTTTATACCGGTAAATACAATTGAAGCTCACCGTCTTGGGGCACTAATACCAGTAAACATAATGGAGCTCACCGTCTTGGGGAACTTGCTGTACACCAGGGTCTCCACCACTGGCCCGCAGAACAGGCGGTTGGAGATAGCGGCGAACGAGTCCTCAGGGGTGAGCAGGTTGCCGGGGCCGAAGTACAGCACCAGCAGCGCCATGCGCCGCCAGCCTGTGGGGTTCACGTGAGGGCCAGAGCGTGGGTTACGAATGCTAATACACGCGGTGCAGGTTCAAGGCCTGCGACACAGCACCAGCAGCGCCATGCGTTGCCAGCCTGTGGGCAACCACGTAGTTGCGTGAGTCACCGTGCTCAGGCATGCCGCATGGTGGGGTTCCGGGTACGGGCACAAACAACGATGGCCCTCCCGACTCCACCCTCTCCCTACAGCGTACCCTCCATCGGCCCCTGCTGCACGCGACCTGTCCCATCCCCTAACCCATCGGGTCTGTCCCTGATCAGCACACTACCTATCAATGCTCCTCCTGTTCTCCGGCGTGTCCTCCATCGGCCCCTGCTGCATGCACCCCGTCCATTATCCTAACGGACATCCGGTCCACCCCCGATCGGCCTTCTGCGCTCTGGGAGGGCTGTCGCGTTGCCCTCCCGGGCTGGTGGGTGTGGTACGGCACCCCGACCGGAAGGCCCCCCCCTGAAAAACTAACCGACCAACCAGTAAAAACGCTCACCCTTCCTCCTGTTCTCCGGCGTGTCCTCCACCGGCCCCTGCTGTGCGATCGCGCGCACCTCCTCCGCAGTGCGCCCCCCGCTGATGGAGCGAGCCAGCAGGCCGTCCCGCGCCACGTCCAGCAGCGCATCCGTGGGTATGCACTGCAAGGTGCAGGGGAGTGTGGGTCAACACCACCTTAATACACATGCCTCATGGGGACAGGAGCCGGCAGGCCATCGCGCGCCACGTTCAGGAGCGCGTCCGTGGGGATGCACTGCGAGGTGCAGGGGCGACGTGCAATCGGTGGGGATGCACAGTGCGTTATGTGCGGCATGGTGTGCAGCGGATGCGGTGCGGGAAGCAGGCACCATCAGCATGTTACAGGGACAAGCCAGCAGAAGTTGGAAACAGGGTGCGGCATGGTGTGTTGTGAATGCGGTGCGGGAGTAGGCGAATAGGCCTTAAGCAGTAACAAGCAAGCAAGAATACATACACGCAGGTTGACAGGGTGCGGCAAGCAGGTGTCGGGGTGCAGATCAGCTGTGGAGATCGCAGGCGCCCGCGCTGCAACGCTGATATACTTAGCTGAATAAGAAAGCTGGCTGTGTTTTTTGGCCCAGTGCCACATGGGTAATCAGCACCTCCTACACATCTTAAACGGTGATGGAGGCCACCAGGCCATCAGCGGCAACGGCTTGGAGCAGGGCACATCCGGCAGGCCATCCGGCACGTCGCTGATACAGTCCGCCAACACCCACACACGCTATTACACACGGACAGCTTGCACCGCAGCCGATTCGCACTCCATAACCTGCTTGCCGCACCCTGTTACCCTGCTTCTATCCTTGCTTGCCTGTGACTGTTTCAGGCTTACATTGCCTACTTCCCGCAACGCATCCGCAACACAGGGACAGCTTGGCATGCGCACACACATGCCTCACCTCCGGTGGGTCGTCAGGCACTTAGATGACGCTGTCCGTCACCATGAGTGCACAGAATGTGCGGTTACACACTTTTAGCTGGCACACCTGCTAATACACATGCCTCACCTCGGGCGGGTCGTCCGGCACGTAGATGACGCTGTCCGTCACCATGAGGGTGCGGGACTTCTTGTGGAAGAACGCCACCTCGCAGAACCGGACGTACTCGCCCACACCTGCACAGCAGAACACAATGCATGCACGCGCATGCCAGACGGCACGTGACACCGCGGCACATGGTATAAGGCTCCTCGACGGGAGGCCAGAGCTTGACACCCCCTGTGCTCCCCGTACTTGCTCAGCTAGTCCCTCCCTCAACCCACGGGCCCCCTGGTCCCAATTCGAAACGATGCCGGGGGTGCTGCGGCATCTCCTGCGCAATCCAGCCGTACCTGCCACCAACCTGCCAGTCCACATACCGGTACGCCCCCATAAACACACAGCTAACAAACTGCTCCCCAATGGAGGGCGGCAACAGCACCTTCTGCTCGATCTCGTCCGCCCATGCCTCATTCCCACACGCAGCTAATACACACAGCTGTGCCGTGCTGTGAGCCGGCTCTGCGGAGCGGCGTATGAGTGTAAAAACCGTACGACACCGCTAACACACTGCTCATCGATGGATGGCGGCAGCAGCACCTTCTGCTCGATCTCGTCCGCCCATGCCTCATTCCCACACGCAGCTGATACACACCGCTAACACACTGCTCACCGATGGATGGCGGCAGAAGCACCTTCTGCTCGATCTCGTCCGCCCATGGCACGTTGGCGTCGTCGCTGACCAGGGTGCCGGTGGGGAAGATGCCAAAGAACTGGGGCGGCAGGTTGAGCGGGAAGGACCACTGGTAGGGCGCAATCCACACCTGTAGGAAGGAGGGGCGTGGGCGGGGGCGGCCTGGATGAGTGGTGTGTAAAGTCGTGCTAGTTGATGGCAGGCAGATTCAGTGGGAAGGACCACTGGTAGGCTGTAATTTACACCTGCGGAGAACGGGCAAGAGCAGATTGGGAAACAAAAACTAGGATTCGAAGTTGTGGAGGGCAGGTTGACGAAAGGCAGGGCGCAATCGACACCTGTAAGATAAGGGGGGGCACGGGCAGACGCGAATCGGTGTTGGAGCGGTGGATTCTGCGAAAGGCTCCAACTCGTGCGGGCCAGCATGTGGGCAGGGCCACTCGTAGGGAGCCATCCAGACATCCCCTTCCGGCAGGGAAGGAGAAGGGAGCATGGCAGGCAACCCTTAAGACAGTAACGGCACACGCAGAAATGAATTCGGAATAGGGCAGGACCACGGGCACGGTGCGCACCACACTCCACCAATGGAAGGATGTGCATGCCAAGGACTGTGCAGCTGGAGCACAGCAGCGCTCCACCTCTGCGAGCCTCTCCCCACCGCCCCACGTGCGCTTCCGAAAGCCCCTTGACCGTCTCGCCCGTCGCCACCTCAACCTATGTCGAGGCAACCCACCAGCCCACGGTTTCCTCGCGTTCTACGCGTAACCCACCAGCCCAAGCAAGCCCGGACCTATGGAGCTCCTGTCCCCTGGCTGCACCCTGTGGGGAAGCACCGCGAGGATCGTGTGCTCATAGGCCCCCGTGCCTGCCTACACGCGGCCCCCAGGCGCCTCGTCCCGTAGCTGCACCCTGGGGAAGCACCACGAGGATCTTGTGCTCATAGACCCCCCGGCGCCCCCCCCCTACGCTAGAATGACGTATATGGCCGCTAAAATGAGCTCGTAGACCCCCGCTAGAATGATGTCTGCCGCGCGAAAATGAGCCGAGTCTTTCCCCGAGTGGTAGTGATTCCTGCCTATGTCCACGCGGCCCCAACGCGCCTCCCCCCTTGCTGCGCCGTAAGCCCCAGCCGGACACGAACCACCACACTCAGACACCCCAGCTTGATGCCCCGCCCCCCGCCCCCACCTGCCGCGCCCCTTACCTGCGCCTTGGGGAGCTTTCCTAGAGGAGGCCATCATACGCTACGCGGGCATCAGGCATGCAGCGCCGGCCCACACTCCCGTGCGCTGGCAACCCACATCCCTGCCCCCTACCCTAAACCACACCCACAACCTACCTGCGCCTTGGGGAACTTCCGCGAGAAGGGCCCCACGAACACCTTGTGCTCGTAGGCCCCCGTGGGCAGCACAATGTACTCCACGGGCGCGTCCAGCTCCTGAGGAGATACAAAAAAACCCTTTAATGTACGCCCCCCTTGTCTTTAGTTGCGGCAATCCAAAAGCACGACTGTTACGGACGCGCCAGCCGCGGCTGCTGCCCTGCATACCTGAATCCCACTTGGAACCACATGTACCGTAATAACCTGCTGTACCTGGCCCCCAACACACTGCAACGCCTTCCCCCCCCCTCACACACACACACACACACACACCTGGCGCAGGCGGATGCACTCCCCCGCGGGGGCCACCGGTGCGTGAACCAACGTCATTTTACACCGATGTCACATCCATAAAGCCATGTCCTCGTGTATATCACTGCAATGGCCCGACCTTGAGCAGCCTGATGCACTCCTCCGTGGGCGCCACGGGAGCGTGCACCCACAGCCCCCCGCTGACCAGCTTAATGACCGTCGTGCAGTTAGAAAATGGTGTTGGCCCAGTTTGTTTTCTTGTTTACTTGCACTAGACTGCCCACCTTGAGCAGCCGGATGCACTCCTCCGTGGGCGCCACGGGAGCGTGCACCCACAGCCCCCCGCTTGCCAGCTTGATCACCGTCATGCGCACTGGGGTGTACACGTTGAATAGCTCCAGAGCCTGGGTCTGCTCGAACACCCACACGCTGCCCTTCTCAACCTGCCGGGTGAGGTACCGGTACGCGCAAAACGCGAGGATTGCGGGATGAGGTACTGCGGCAAAGAGTTCAGATAGCGGAGACGGAGGGGGACTGGAATGTCACCCACACGTTGTCCACCTCCACCTGCGGGGTGAATGCGGGTGCACGCAGACGTGCACAGACCCCACGCGTAACGGGGCCAGCCAGCAGAGTGCGGTTGGCAACAGCGCCAGGACAGGCTGGCACGCGCGGCACGTGGCATGTGGCACCCACCTCCCGGCGCACAGTCTTCCGCTCAAACGTGGGTCCCAGAGGGAAGGGGAATCCCGTGAGGTTCAGATAAAACCGGCTGCCGTTTGACTTGGGCTTGTCCGCAGCCTCCTGCTGGGCTGCCTTGCGGGCTGCTTGCCGCAGCTCCCTGTTGCTGACTGTCTTGACGCCCTTCTGCGTCTTTGGCTGCTGTGGCTGGGTCTTTGTGACGGTGCCCTTGCCAGTCTGGGGCTTCGCGCCCTTCGTGGTCTGCGCCTTGGAAGTTGTGACGCGTGCGACCACCTGGCATGGCTGTACCGGAGCCCTCGCCGGCAGGCGCGCCGAGGCCGTTCGCCCCATGCGCCTAGTGTGTTGCTGTAACGACATCATTATCAAACCTATAAGCAAGCGTGCTGGGCCGAGTTGCGCTGCGTGAGACTTCTGCGCCTGTTGCAAGCGGGCCAGGCGAAAGTTCTAAACCCAGCCCGGCAATTGCTTGACTTCAGGTGATGTAATAGGGCTCTATGGCACAATGAGAGGCGCCTCAGTAAAATGCGAAAGTCTGTTGGGTGAACACCACGCCAAACGCAATTGCGTCCAATCCTCCGCGACACCAAGTTGACAAAGGCAAGCTATGACTAAGTGGTAATACAAATTGTTGTGCAAGTACATGAGCTCCAATGGCACGAGGAACTGTGACGCCTGCCAAAGGGCAAAGGAACGCTTGCGGTGGATGGCAGAAATCGAAGCTTGTCGGATAGAGGGCCTTAGCACTTGAGGCTTCGTCAGATGCGTATATAATTATCACTTGTATACCTACCAATGGTATGCCAGCTCTCGGGTGCCTAGTTGAGCTGACCCGTCGAACCTGGGTCACTGCCTTGCCTCTGTGGTGGCAACGGACCCGTTTCGCCGCGGTACCTGGCCAACTTCTTAAATGGCTTCTTCATAATAATCCCTTATGTCCATGGGGACATGTACTTTTACAAGCGTATAGGTCTCCCTTGCGCGCGTCGCTGCCACGTGCCGGGGGTGTGAAGGTGGTCGCTGGCGCAATAGCATCGCACAGTCCAAAGCTCAGCCAGGTATGCTACCTCCACACTATACCAAGAAACTACATGTACGCACCTACTTTTAAGTACCGTGCCGGTATGGCTACGCCAGTACAGGTGCACAGCCGGGGGCATGGACTGGGACACCACCTCCATGCGCCACGTGTCTACCAACCCCCACTGTCTGCCGTGCCATCTGGATACGGTACCACGCAACCCAGTCAAATGCCCACATAATACAATTGGATAGAGCGGCGGCGATGCACCGTCCCGGTATCCGAAACCCAAGGCTCAGCTAGCCCGCACAATGAGAAGCAGCAACCTGCCTGCGCCGAAGCCACACGTCAACGCAGTGCAACTCGCCCGGCACGGGTCCTGGCGTCCTGCTGAGTAGCTTCCTACTCTCTTACTGCAAAATTTCTAGTGCCGTCCCGTTCGTGTATACAGGCACGTCCTGCACCAATGACCGTCTGTCTTCCCTCAGCACCGTAAACGTCCTGCACAGGGGTCTATGGTCCTGCACACTGCAACGCCACCCTAGAACCCATCAAACAAATACATGAAGGACATCCGTACCGGTAGCCAAGCTGCAGCGCAAAAGCCACAGAGTGGCGCCCATCCCGCAAGGGATGATCATGCATCGTGCTTGTCATGAACCACCATGAGCCACCAACGCACCACCACGGAAGGGCGTACGGACCACCGATGGAGCAATCGTCAACGGGCCCATCCCCACTCCACTAACAGCAGAGCCATGCAATCAAACCGATGTTCTTTGAGAACGGTTATTGAACAAAGAAACAAAAGAGATCAGCAGCTGCTAACCCCTACCCCGACTCAAGCGCTCGTGGGCAAAGCCATGTCTGCATACCACCACACATGCACGTATGCATGCACGGCTACAGATACTGCACCACAGCACGCGCCCAACACCACACAATGCGCGCGCGCGCCTGTTGCACAAGAGGACTCAAGTAAGATCCGCGATGGCGGATGTTGCAAAAGCAACGCCCCCAGCCAAGCGAAGAATGGCTCCGTGCCCCTAAACATATTGTGCCGAGTGTTAGCTTGGAGTACCGGTACGCCCCAAGACAGGACTGCTTTGAGCGAGGGAATGAAAGTCGCATGGCCCCAGAAAGGTCCACTTCGCTTGATGCCCCCAAGAACAGGCTACTGGCTTCACTGCTGACGCAACTGGCACGTGTCTAACCAGGTCTAACGATCTAACGCACGTGTCTTTACTCGGCGCCCGGCCGCGGTGTGCACCAATGCTCACAAAAAACAATTACCCGCCCATCCTCATTCCAAAAACATAGACGAGCATTGAGCAACCAGTGAAGCATGTCGAGCAGCTCAGCAAGTAATCAAGGACTTAAATATTGTGCCACGTGGTAATAAGCACAACACGTCCAGCGCCGCCCGTTCAGCGTGTTCGTTGCAGGATACAAATATACAAATAGTTCTAGCGGTGGTCCCGCCGTGTGTGCGTGCGTGCCAAGCAGCTCGCTCAAGCCAACGCCCCGCAGCCTGCACATGCATCGCTCACCCAAGGAAGCAGTAGTACTGCGAAACAATCTTCCCTCTCTAGAATGCAGTTGTGCGTAGCCATACACGCGCATCGGCCATCCCACAATATACCTGCTCCGTCCCCGAGCCGCCAGCTCAGGTTGCCTGGCGAACTCCCTCAAGCCCCTCGTAGCTACTCCCTTCGCACGCTGCGCACACATGCATAGCCGTGCGTGCCCACACCGCCTACCCATTCCGACCCCTGTGCACGCACAGCGCCGAACCAGCACCACCTTATCCTGCATCCTTCCAGGCCCAAGTAAAGCTCATGGACAGCCTTTCAACCCTCCGCAGCCAGCACTCGTATGTCCAACAGTGTAATGCAGTGCAGCAGCGATGTGCCGACTGTGCTCAGTCGTCTCCATTATCCCATTCCCCATCCTCCGTTGTCGTCCCATCGTCATGCGACCAGGCAGCTGCTGCACGCCGTGCGCACCGGCGCCTGATGCTGCGACTCTTGCGGCTCGCCGCTGCCCCGCCTGCGCCGCCGCCGCCGCTGCCGCCATCAGCGGCTGTGCCGTTGGCGCGCCGCCTCTTACCGCCGCTGCCGCCGCTGCCGCCGCCGGCGGGCGAGAGCGCAGCGGTGCGTGAAGCGGCCTCGCCCGCCCTCACCTTCCGGGAGCAGCCCTGTGGACCGGACAGGACCATGCGCGCATGCACGTCACCATCTCCATGCAAAACTTTCTGTTACTTCTGCTACTGTCTGTTACTTCTGCTGCTTTTTGTTACTTCTGCTACTTTCTGTTACAACAGGACTTCATCGCGTGACCATGGCTAAGTGCAGGTTTACTGTCACATGTACAGGCGGGCGTTTCAGGCGGCAGGCACCAAAAGCATGCAGCGATGGTGCCATTACCGGTACGGTACAAAGTGCAGCGTGAGACGGCCCTGACGGACTCTCCGTCCAGCTCAACACCCGCCCAATTCCTTACGAGCGACAGGACTTGCAAGCTTCAACCTAGACATCGCGTCCATAACAGCACCCCGTCATTGACGGGTCGTGACCAACTCAGGCAGGCGTCCCACACAGATCCTTTGTGCCCACCTCCCCTCCTCCCTTGGCCATCGCACCTACCCCCGCCGCCCCTACTGTGCCGCACCCCCTCACCTTGTGCACAGGCAGGCCGTGTTCGGTGAGCCACTGGCCGAGGGGAGTCCCCTCGGGGAGCACCTGGGGAAACGAGGGGAGCGAACCCGGGGTACTTGGTGGTACTTCCAGTTCCCGCGGGGCCCAAATTCGTTCCCGGCCCCCGCCCCCTCCCCTCCCCATCCCGCTCCCATGCTCACCCATATGGACCTGCATGTGCAATGTGGCTACCTAGCCACCCCAGCCAGTTCCGACGGCCCCCTCCCCCCCCTGCCTCACTTTGTCGTTTTGCGGTTACCCCCCTCCCTCACCCGTATGGACCTGTGCCACTTGGCCACCTGGCCACACCAGCCAGTTCCCGGGGGCCAAGAGTGCCTCGCCCACCCGCTCCCCCTCCCCTCCCCCATCCATGCTCACCCGTATGGACCTGTGCCACTTGGCCATCGTGGAGCCGCTCAGCCGCTCGAAGCCGCTGCGGCTAACCATGTCACCCACGCCCCCGACAGGTGTGGCGCCGCCCTTCTTGCTGCCTCCGCCTCCGCCACCCTTGATGGGGGTAACGACACCGCTGCCCGCTGTGCCACCCACCGTTTGGCCCCCCGTGCCCGGCTCCTGGCCCTTGCCCTGCTGCTGCTGCCGTCCCCCCTGCTGATTATTACCCTGCCCCTGCCCCCCTCCTGCCGCCGGCGCCTTGAGCACCAGGATGCACTCCTTGTTGTCCATGTAGGGCTGCGGGAAGAAGGTGCCAAGCACCCGGTGTGTCATGAGCGCGCCAGAAGGGGAGGACACGGTCACCTGCACGGGCTCGGGGAGGGGCTGGGTGGGTGTCGCCGCCACCTTGGCCAGGTCTGGCACGGGATCAGGGAGGGACTGTATGGGCCCCGTCGCTGCCGGGGCTGGGGCGGGGGCTGGTGCTGGTACAGGAGTGGCAGCAGCAGCAGCAGCAGTGGCAGAGGCGTCAAGGGTGGTGGCAGCTGCAGGCGCCTCCGCCACACTGCATGGTGCTGGCACGGCGGGGGATGGGGCTGTGCTGCCCGTCCCTATGACGCGCTTCGGTACCTCCTCCTCCTCCTGCTGATGCTGCTGCAAGCCACGCAGGTCGTACCCGTTGCCGTCGGCGGGGCCTGTGCACGGGGGTGCAACACGTGGTATCGCCGTCCTGCACTGAAGGGCCATCTGCTGCTGGCCCGCTGGCGCTGATGCTGTAGCCGCCGTCAGGTGGCTTCCAGGACTGGGGACACGGGCAGGTGCTGTGGCGGGGCCGGGGCAGCAGGATGCTGCGGCAGCTGCAGGCGGCAACAGGCCTTTGCCATGCCTCGGCTTCTGCTGCTCCGGCAGCGGTTGGTGCAGCGGCAGCGGCGGCTGCAAGTGCGTCCCTGCTTGGACCTGAGGATCCCAATCTGCGTGCAGGGGCGGCGGCGGCAGGTTTCCCCGGGACCTCCAAGACGGGAAGCGGCGCGAGCTGTGGTATGGTGGTGGGCCCGTCGGCGGGTAGTACGGGTAGGGGTAAGGGTGCGTGTGAGTGTAGGGGTGTGGCTGCGGTGGGTACGAGTACGGGTAGGGGTAGGGGTGGGGAAGAGGGTGTAGGTAGGCTGGTGGGGGTGCCGGAGGATAACGGTAGGGGTCGGGGTAGAGGTAGGGATGGCGGTGGGGGTGAGGGGTGGGGTAGGGAGGGCATGGTGGGGCGGGGTGCGTTTTTGTGGGGCTGGTGATGGGGCTGGTGTAGGGGTGCGGAGGGTGCGGAAGGTGCGGAAGCGGGAAGGGTGGAGCATCCTGGTGCGGCTGGCACGGGGATTGGCTGGTTCGGCCCGTGGGGTGGGGGGCGGCCTTGGTGGGGCTGTCGTACGGGCTGGTGCTGCCGTACATGAATCCGCTGCGGAATGGATACGTGGCAACGGGTCCGTCGGAAGGGGCGGGTGTCAGAACTTGCGGAGATAGGGGAGCCGGCGCGTCTTGCTGCTGTGTGCATGGAGTAAGGTCGGCGTAGGCATCGGCAGCGGCGGAGGCGGCGGCGGTGGTGAAGGCGGTGGTGAAGACCGAAGGGGCTTTGGCTTGCCAGGACTGCTCGTGATGAGGGGCCGTGGGGCTTGGGGTCACCTCGTGCGCCGGCGCTAGTGCAGCAGGGTACGTAGGGGGCCGGGCTGCGCTGTGCGGGTCGCCCAGTTGGGTGTGGATGTGGTTGAGGGTATGCGCAGAAGGCTGGGCGGTAGTAGCATGCAGCATGGTGGTGGACGACCCAGCAGATGATGGTGGTGAAGCGGGGAGGCTGGGTGCAAGGCCAACTGGCATCGCTGCGAGCGGTCCAGAGCTGAAGGCGTCTAGCAAGCCGGACATGCCGCCAGAGTCGATAGCGGCCTCACGGGCCGTCGTAAATGCACTGAGGTGCCGCTGAGCATTCTCGTGCGCAGCTGTGCCATGGTCGATGCCCTCCGCTGCGATTACGACACTGTTGTCGTTTGGAGTGACGAGCCACGGAAAGTCTTCTCCGTCTGAGGCCTCCCACAACCCGAGCAAATCCAGGTTGTCGTCGGCGTCGAGACTGCGCGAATCTCCGGTTTCATCCATGAGCGTCCTTTTTTTGGAACGTACGCTGCCCGTGGTGGGCCTTCTGGGTGGTGCGTCAGTTGCCCAAGGGCCTAAGGCCGCTTCGGCCGACCAGTCACCTGCATGGCAGATCACATCGTGACATATAGATTGGCCTCTGGCGGATGAGGCGCGACATGGGTTGCGATACTGTAACATTCGAGGCGGGGAATTGGCCATCCTTATCAGCGACGCGAGCCGCAAGCCTTTCGTATAACTTACAGTGACACTTGAAGCTGTCAGATAGCCACCGTAAAGCGCAACACAGCCCCAGCGGCAGAGTTCAGGGCCCTGCCGCCTGATACAACAGACAGGATACAATGGGCAGCAGCGAGATGTAAATATCGAAGCTGTCACGTATACTGCCTACTCAGTAAACGGGCCTGGCAGGGTCCTGCTGACAGGATTGCCGAGTGCCAAGTTGCCGTATGGCAGACAACAGCCCAGCAACAAAGTGTACCTGGGGTTGCTTGGAGAGTGCTACAGCAGTTCAAATTTCAAGCTTTAAGCATATGTGGATAGACGTCCAAGCGTCCTCATACTTTAACCTACGAGCGGGGGAGGGAACCAACGCCTACCTACCGGCCGGAAACTTTAGACCCAACCCAACTACACAACGCCGGATACAGCTCTTAGATCTGTAATATATAAGTCATTTGATGCGGCCTGAGGCTGGACCTCAGCGCTGCCTCGCGTACAGCTGTACAGTGGCCGTTGGCCTCAACTGGCTGGGGGAAGGGGGGTTCCAAAATCGCTGTGGGCCTGCAATAGTTGCCATCCTGAAGCATGCTCTCCGTCTGCTCTGAGACAACTCCTTTTTGAGGTTTTGGCAATGGTGCAGGACGGGAGACGGATACTGCGCATCTCATCTACAGTTTGCCAGTCGTCTGATCCCTGGTCACCAGCTGAGCATGTTTGGCAATTTTGCTGACACGCACAAATTTCGATTATTACGGCCAAAAGTCGTCGTGTCGGTGTGTCGCGCTCTGCTCGTGTGGCCGGCGTCATGGAACTGCTGGTAAGCAAATTTCATGAAAATAATATACAGTTACATCGAAATTCACTGCGCGTTCGTGTTGTGTAGCTGCGAGCTGTTGGCCTGGTTCGCAACAGGTGGCACTCGAGGGTGCGCGGGCATCAGGACAAGCGGCTGGATACCTGAGATACCTGGCTGGATACCTGACTGTTGGCTCCTACCGTACAGCGAGCGGGCCGGGAACCTCCATGTCCCTGATCGCTGGGACCAGCCCAACTTCCCGGTAGCGACGGTGCTGGAGAGCTCGACTACATACCCTGGAAACGGACCAGAACATAACAGCCACAATGCGCACAATTGGCAGCCAATTGTCGAACCCCCTTGCCCCCCTGTCGTAGCCGGTGAGAGCGTGGTGCACCTGTTCTCCCACCGACCGCGCTGCGCCTTCACACGAGTTCATGGCATTATGCGTGCCTTCCAGCTGTGCTCCAGCAGGTGCGGAGCAAGGGCAGCAGCACTTGACAGGTCCGACCTGTCTCTAACGCTCCTACATGCCCATATTGTCAGCAATATGATGCCCAGTCCTCCGACGCCTACTTACTGTGCACCACCCGCCACCGTGCCGTACGTATACCACCAGCCACCAACAACCGTACCGGTATACCATTATCCACCAGCAGACAACCGGTAGAGGAGCTCAGTCCCACCGTAGTTTCACCTGGACCTGTAATCTGGGCTGCACTGTACGTTCTAAAATGAAAGTATTTTAAGAGATACGTAGAAAGGTAGAATACGGGGGTCTGTTCGCAAAATACGCTCAAATACGCTAAAATAACGCTCGTGCCAGTCCGCCCCCCTGGAGCAAGGGAGGTGCCCTCCCTGTGTGCTGCCAGACATCAGGGGAGCTCCCTGCAAGGCACCGCGGCAACTAAGCCACAAGATATTGAGGCATGAGAAGTGTCTCGCATATGCGTATGCAGTCGTTGTGGTGTGGTTTTGCTAGCGCCTGATCTCCCTGGGACCTCCCTGGGACAGTCCTGGTGCGTGTGACACTCCCACGTGCCGTGCCTGGCCTGGACCGCAGACCGTATTTCTCTCATGTACGGCAGAAAATGAACGTATTCCGTACATGTACGTACTTCGTATTTGTACGCGTACAACGTACTGTGCAGCCCAGCCTGTAATCCTGTATGTCAACACCTCCATTAATGCCAAGTTCCACTCCGACCACAGCACGGCGTGGTGTTTACGTTAGCTTGGTATCAAATACCTGTAAGGGGCACAAAGCAGGGGTACACCGCGTCACCGCCCGTACAGGTCCTACCAGCCACGCGATGGGCAATGGCGGAGGCATGGGCCAAATGACACACGATCGGCCATCACCAGTCCTCGGCATATTCCACAAACATCACAGTCACAGCAGGGACGTAAGAGGTGTTGCATAAAGGGCCATAATTTACTTGAGGGCTCGGAAATGGCGTTTTGGAGCGCCTCCCTGGATTGCCCCTGCGGCCAAGTTACAGCAAGGCGTGTGGCATCTCCCCTGTGTGGCATCGTCCCGTCCAGTCTTCAGGCAGCATTTCGCTCGCCAAAGCGTCCCATCACGCTACCACTTCCCGTCCACGCTCGCACATACACCGTACACACTGTGGCCTTAAACAGCATGCACTGCGCTGCACCTGTGAGCAACAATCACGGCCATGGCCGCACACGCACACCAGTCGCCGTGCACCTCGATGTGTCGCACTGCCACGCCGTACATCCCTCTTCATCCTGCGTGAGGATTCAGACAGCACCCCTTGGACGCCACGCAGCGGGAAACACAGCGTGAACCCTTAACCGTTTCAAGGCAGATCTAAACCGCGCAGGTGCCGTACACAACACCACAGAAACGCGAAAGGGCGCGGCATCGCTGTGTAAGTTCATTGCACCTGCCTGACCGACCACCGACATAGGAAAAGCAAACACGAACCGTTTGACACGTTTGTTGAATCAGTACAGGTACATGCCGTCGAGGTCCCAGCGCCACATCCTACTGCACCAGACCCTTCAGCCCAACAGTACTCGTACTGACGCACGCGCCACAGTGCAGTTGCGGGGGCACGGTCAGGGGACACAGTAGCATCATGTACGGCGGATACTAGTGACACGCCAAAGTACAGAGGGGACAGCGTAAGAGTACTGGTGCCGCGCCAAAGTGTGTCGTAAGATGCGGCACAGGGACAACGCGCGCGTCAGATGTGCGCAGCGGCCAACCCTCACTCGGTTAGGAGACCCTTGCGCAACAGCTAAACTCTCTCGGTGGCACCTGAGGGGGGCTAGTGCGCGCATCTACCACCCTGTATGCCACCTTCCGCCCTGCATGCCCCTTTGGGTGTGTGCTTTCAGGCATCTCACACACCTACATCATCTCATCTCTTGAACAGCACATCCTTGCCGCGCCCTACACCGAGCGATTGCGCCGTGCTTTGCCCACAACCCAACGAACGGCTCACCACGGACCTACCTCCTACGGTACGCCCTGCGCGCGCGCCATGCTTCCATAGGAACACGAGCTGGCTCCCTCCTCTTCTAGACTCTCCCAGTTTTGATAAGACACCAGCTGCCGCCCTTCATCTCGCCCGCACTCAGAACACCTCCACCCCTGGGTCATTGTCCCCTCCGCTGCCGCAAGCACCACCCTGGTCCGGCTGGCAGCCGCCGCCTTTGACGTCCCCTGATGAGCCGTTGGCCCCGTTCCGCCCGGACGCACCTGCAGAAAATGTGTTAGCAAGGGAGCCCGGTTACTACATCGCCATGTGCGCAGGTGCTCAAATACGGCCCGTGCGGCTCCGCGGCGCACGGTTCAGCCTGATCAAGGACAGCACCGGTAGGTGCATGCATGGCGCAAAGCTGGGCTTCAGGCAAGAAGCATACCGTTGCCATACCCGTTGCCAGTTGGGGCGCAGGGCACGTGCGAGCCGGTGAGGCCCGTTGCGTTCGACCAGCGTCGGCACTGCCGTATTGTCGTGCAGGAGCGCGGGCATGCGTGCCACTGAGCCCAGCTCACCGTTTGACTGCTGCTGCCCTTGCGGCTGCTGCTCGTACTCAGCCGCCAACCGCTGCCGTACGCGCAGCGCCGCCCCTGTCAGCTTCACCCGGCCACACGCCGCCTTCCCTGCCCCTCCCGCCCGCGCGTGCCCCCCACCCTCCTCTCCCCCATCCTCGTCGCCGCCCTGCTCATCCTCGTCCTCTTCGTCCCCCTCCCCGGCTCCTGACCCTGGCCGCAGCCGCTTGGCTAGCCTGCTGGCTAGCCGCGCGTGAGTGCGGTCGTGCCGCTGGTGCTGCAACTCCTCCAGGTCACCGTGCTTGCGCCGCGCACGCTCCTCGATCTGCAGCATTTAGACAACAGGCTGCGTGTGCAGAGGGCATGCTACGATACATCAGCGGTTGACGGGTGCGCGTAGGCTGCGTGTGCGAGTGCTCACCTGGCTCCGGAGGTACAACTTCATGGGCTTCCAACTTTTCTGCTGGGGGTTGTCCTGCGGGGTAGAATGGGATCGGCGGGGAACTGTGGACCGACTTGGTCGATGATGATGGGCTGGTTACAGGGCAAAGCATGTGTGCAGGCTGGCCGGGGAGGCAGTGTCACCTCATAGCCAGTGCACAGGCGGTTGGCCGCATATCTGCTCATCCCGCCCCATGACCCATGGCCTTCAGGCGTTCCGGTGGTAAGCCCCATCTTGGTGAGGCCGCCCAGTCCCCTGTGTTGTGCATCAAGGTGGGGATGGGGCAGCTCAGTCCCCTGAGTGGTGTATTAAGGCCCACCCCACCTTGGTCAGGCAGCCCAGCCCCCTGAGGTCTCTCTCCGTGAGCAGGTACAGTGACATGGCCGTGCCCTGTGGGGACGTGGAGGGGGGGAAGGGGTGAACTGCAGAGCGGCACGCCAAGTCACAGAAGTGAAGACATGAACCAGCCACGAGCACCGTTTGAGCACAAACGGTGCCTTGGAGCAATATGTGCAAACCCGCAGGCGCATGCAAGCAGCAGCCTGAAGCCGCCGCCCTCTGCCCTCCGGCGTTCCTATGCATGTCAAGGCAACCCGGTCGCAATCAAACCTTGGCAATGAGAGCTTCCTCCCGTTTGCATTGGTGGCACAGCGCCACGCCGAAGGCACTGAACCACTCCATGCTGTAGCTGAGGCTGCCGCATGCCTCGCAGCAGGTCGCTTGGCAGAACCCTCCGCCATCTGCCATCTTGGCATACTGTCTAGGAGTTACGGCAGCTCTTTCATTGTAGTTGCATAGAGGCTTCGTTCGCAGTTGAACGCAGAAAACGTGTCACAGTCTTGGATACAGGAATGCACGACCTGCGCTTTACTATTATCAATGTTATCGCCAGTCCTTACTGCAGGCAACACAACGTTTGCTTTTCGGTCACCAACTGCATTCAGCAATGGGATGTGTCATCAGCGCATTGGCCAAACACCCCAGCTACGATGCCGAATATGTTCAACAAGTTTGATCGCAACAATGCTCTGAAACAGGACGAGACAGCTTCGGGCTGCTTTCCTTGCCCCGGGAGCGTTTGGCGCGAACCTCTGGATCGCTCATCAGGATGCCCACTTGATATGGGCACTATTGCTGCTGCAAAAGTACTTCTGCTATGTTAGTCGACAACTAGTGTTGTTGCTTGGGTGGGGCCCACGGGCCTGCTTTACGGAAGCAAGCGGCCATGGCGAGCGTACTGAGCACGTTTGAGGAGGTTAAGGCGAACCTGCGCTCTGATAAGATAACAGTTCGCAAGGTAAGCCTACCAGTTCCCCTGCGTATCCGTCGGAAAGTGGGGGCACAGGTGGCCGACGGTCCAGACCCGCACGCCCGTGTTAGGACTGTCTCTGGCTCCGACCTGCACATGTAAGACTGCCGCACTCGGCCACGCTTCACCTGGATTCATTTACGATACTACTGCTCCTGCTGCTGCTGCTGTTGCTGCTACCGAGCTTGTCATTGTGTGTTGACTGCACACCTCTGCACCTCTGACCTCTCTGCACACTGCACCCGCGCAGGAGGGGCTGCGTGGTCTGCAGAGCCTGCTCAATAGCCCGCAGGTGGGTCCTGGGTGCCTCCGTCCTTTCGCGATGACCTGACCATACTATACAGCACTACGTGTCTGTTCGCCGCCATGGCATGGTGGTGGCTGGCCTTTCAGGCTGCTGCCACCGCTACAGGGCGTGAGCCACGAGCCGCATACGCACGAGGTTACCCGGTCTCCCCAATATTCGACGCACAAGCACTACTCCGCAGCCTTTATTTCCTCATTGTTATTACAGCGCAACAAATCTGATACTGGTGCCGTACCGCCGTTGCGCGCTGAAGCCAAGTACGTTACTGCTGGGGCCGGCCTGTGCAGGCACTCGCGCTGCTCGACGCCAACACATTGAGCCTCCGGCCGCACCAGAAGGTCAAATCAGGTGGGCACCACGTGGCTATGACTCTTCTCTGCTTGTCAGTCTGTTGTTCTGGTTGTGCACTGCGGCAGTGTCAGCGGCACCGTCGCAATATGGACCGGGCCCACTGGGGCCCTGCATGCAACACCAGGTCGAGTGCGCAGCGGGGGGAAATAAGTTACAAGTAACACGATACTGAACTAGCTGTACGTGTCGTGGTAGAAAAACCTGGACCCACTGCATCGTCGTCGCCGGTGCCATGCACCGTCGGGGAGAGGGTATTGTAGACGATCCGTCCAGCAAACACAGCTGATGTTCTACACCCACGGAAGCAGCAACTGGCAGCCACGTCTGCTCGCCGATTAGTTATACAGTAGAAAATTTCTCGCAACGGGCGGTGGCCGTGTTGCATGCACAAGGACGAGGAAAAGCCGTGCTTCACGAACCCTAACCCTGCAGTTCAGAGCTGGCGGGGCCTCCTAACGCTGTACCTGTTGTGCTCACTGTACGGCAAGCTACAAATGCGTTGCAGTTTATGTTCCATCGCAGGCTGCAAAACCCACACTGCCGTTTCGCCTTGTGCCCCCCTGCCTTGATTGTGTGCGCGTGCAGTCCAAACCTTGCCCGGGCTGTACCTGAGGGCTCCCATGGGAACTTGTTCTGTCCCTGTGTCCCACTGTCCGTGCAGTCCAAACCTTGCCCGGGCTGTACCTGAGGGCTCCCATGGGCACTTGTTCTGTTCCTGTGTCCCACCTTCCCTGCAGTCCAAACCTGGCCCGGGCTGCTGACGCTGTACTTGGAGCATGTGGAGCGGGAGCTGGGTCGAGGGGGGGCAGCAGCAGCAGGGGGCGGGGGCGGCGGTGGAGGCAGCAGGTCGACCCGGGCCGGCGGCAGCACGGCATCGGCGTCCGCCTCCGCCGCTGCCGCCTCACGTGTCAATGAGACGTCGCGCATGCTGAAGCGTCTGGTGGCGGCGGCGGACGACTCTCAGCGTACGGGTAGGCGTTGAGGTGCTGCCAAGGCTGGTTGCGAAGGGGAGCTGAGGGGGCAGGGGCCCTGAGGGGCGGGGGTCCTGAGGCAGGGGGGCCTGAGGGGCGAGGGGGGACCGAGGCGCTGATGCCGGTGTCTGGAGCAGACCCAGGGCTGCCGCGTGTCGTGACAGGTGCCGACGCGTGTGTCTTCTAACACGAGCAGACGCGTGCGTGTCCTGAGCTTCTGACACGTGCTGGCGCGTGCGTGTACTGCTTCTGACACGTGCTGGCGCGTGCGTGCTCTGAGCTTCTGACACGTGCTGGCGCATGCTTGTTCTGAGCTTCTGACACGTGCTTGCGCGTGCGTGTTCTAACATGTGCGTGTGCTGGCACGTGTCCGCAGGCCGGCGGTGCATGCTGCAGCGGCGCGCGGCGAGGCTATGGGAGCACGTAACGGCCGTCCTGGAGGTGGGGTGCAGCTGGTGTGTGCTGGAGATGGATGCGTGTGCTTTGTGGTGACACAGTAATGCGATGCACGAGTGTCGTTAGGCAGTCCAGTGGGCCCTGACCATGCGTCCACCCTGGCTCTCTTTCCATCCACAACGGGCTTTTGACCCAACTTGTTTTTGCAGACGGGGATCAGTAGCTTCAAGTTGATCGGCTGTCAGCTAAATCACTGCTTAGCACGTATGCGTGCGTGTGCTGCCTGCCCAACTTGCTTTGTACGTACGTTGGTCGTACGTTGACAGCTGCTGCCTGCCCGCTGCGCCGCCCCCTGCAGGAACCCGGCGTGCTGTCTTCCGGCGGCGTGGGCCCCGACTACGTGGCCCTGCTGTCCAAGCAGCTGCTGCCTGTGCCCGACTACTGCCGACTCATGCCGCCTCCCTGCGCAGAGAGTGAGCCTGGGCTGGAACTCGCGTTGCGCGCAGCTGGGATTGCTGGGACTTCAGGGACAGCTGGGTGACCAAGGCTTGGGCAACGGCCCTGCCCGGGCCCGGATGCCTAAGCTATCCAGCGGTTGGGTGCGTGGCCTACGCAATGCGGGCACTGAATGCATGCGCATAGCGCGCAGGCAGCCACGTGCGGACACCATGAGCCCGGTCGCACCACTCAGAGCAGCTCAGAGGCACGGTGACTCAGAAGGCGCACTCAGTGCATCACCGCCGGTGTGCATCGTGTGCAGGTCTGCTTCAGGTGTTCTGTACGGCACTGGACGGGCTGTGCCGTACGGAGCAGGAGTCCATCTCGGCCGCGGCAACCGGTGATGCGCACGTAAGTCGGATTGTCGAAACCGTTATGCAATGGTTCATGCTGATCAAGAAGAGCTATTGTTCCTTTTGGACCTGTGGCAACGGAACACGACTGCGCCACAGAGTGGTCCAACGCATCGTCGGACGTCAGCGCCGGGAGGGAGTGTGCAGCCAAGTGTGCAGCTGTTGGCAAATGTTTCTAACCGCTAGCGAGGGTGAGGGAATATGGCCGTCCCGCAGATGAGCCAACACTTAGAAGTTAGCGCTGGTTACAAGGCAGCCCCTACGGCCCCAAGTCGACACGCCATAGCACCAGGCGCAGCGGCACTCGGCACAATCGTGGCAGCTGCCCATGTGTACACGACGCCCGTGCTGAACACGTGCTATCCTGCTCGTCCATGCGCGGCTTCCCCCGAGGGCTTTGGGCGCTCCCCGTGCTGCCTACACGACTTGCGCAAGCCTGTACATTTTACCTCGCGCTGCCCCCACACCCGTACCCCACACACCTTGACTCCTCCTCCCGCTGCCCCCACACCCCTGTACCCCTCACACCTTTACTCCTCCTCCCGCTGCCCCCACACCCGTACCCCACACACCTTTACTCCTCCTCCCGCTGCCCCCACACCCGTACCCCACACACCTTTACTCCTCCTCCCGCTGCCCCCACACAGAACTACCTGACCATCCTGCTGGGGCTCCTCACCTCATGGCCGGGGGACATGTACGCACAGTTCCGGCAGACGCTGCAGGTGAGGGCAGGGGGCGCGGGGCGACCAGCAGCAAAGGCCGCAGTTCCTACGGTGGGGGCAGTTGTCGGGCTGGGAGGCGGCACAAGCGGATACATTGCTCTTCACGCTGTATTTGCGGTAACATAAGCGACAATTTTTGGTCATCTGCACTCCCTTTCTGCACTCCCTTTGCTTCCCTGCAGAGCACATTGCAACGTGTGGCCACGTGGCTGTACGGCGCCAGGTGGGGAGGGGCGGGCGGTGCACCTTGTGACCACCCGCAACCACGGCAGCAAGCTGACCCACACATCAAGCCTAAAAACCCACAACCCACACACTCGTACATTCTACACCGCACCAACACCCTCCAGGGGCATCGAGCGGCTGTGCCAAGCAACCCATACCCATAACTTCGCTGCCTGGTTTTTGAAGATGTGCATAATCACTTGCTTTACCGCATCCCCTTTACCGCATTCGGGCGGCTGTGCCCGGCGCACAATTTGCACCGAATCACCTGCTAGTCCCATCTCGCATTTCCCGTGGTATCCTACACACGCCAACACCCTCCAGGGACACGGGGCGCCTGTGCCAGGCGTGCTTTGCGTTGGCGGTTGCGCTGCTTGGCTGCGGGGGCCTGGACGCCCTAGGGGAGCTGCCGCCGCAGCTGCACGCCAGACTGCGGCCGCTTGTGCGCCTGGCCTGGCACGACGGCCGCAACGCCCGACTCAAGGTACGATGCTTCCCTAGGGCTACCGGGTCCAGTGGACCGGTGCAGCGTACAATGTTGCGTGAACGAGTTTGTCGCGTGTGGCCTCTTGTGCGACTGGCGTGGCAAAACGGCCGCAAAGCCAGACTCAAGTTATGGTCCCTCCCGAAGGACGCCCCATGAACAGCTTAACGTATCAAGCGGCAACCACTGTTTTAATTCTACGGGGCTGGTAGTTCTTGCGCGGTTGCTCTCAGCCGGGCCACTTTTGCATCTACGCCTCTGTTCTCGGGCCCCACAGCAGCATCGCACGTTGCCCCGCACAGGAGACGCTGCTGCAGTACATAAGGTTATGATTGCGTGTATGATTGCTTGTATCACTGCGTTTATAATGGCATTATCATGATTTGTATACCCTGCAGGAGACGCTGCTGCAGTACGCGTTGCTACAGCTGCAGCTTGGAGGCGTCAGTGACGGCGGCGGCAGCGGCGAAGGGCTGCCGTACGGCGGCGGCGACAAGGCGAGCGGCAGCGGCGGCGGTGGCGCTTCGTCAGGCGGTGCGGCGAAGGCCGGCGGCGGCGGCGGCGTGGCGGCGCTGGCGGAGTTGTACGACATGGCCGTGCGTGACGTCAGCAACGAGGTGGTGCGATGGTAGGCGGCGTTTGCGGTGCCGTACACGCCTACCGCAGTTGTGACATATCAACGACATCACAACCTGATTGACTGTGTTACCTGCCTGCTCCCCTGCCTGCTTTCAGGGACATCGACCCGCGGGACGGCTCCCTCGGCCGCCAGCAGCTGATGCACCTGCAGCTGCTGGCAGCCCTCTTTGTGTTAATGCAGCAGGTGGGCAAATGGTACCTCGACTATTATGACATGTGATTACACATGCTACTTCCGGCTTGGCTTTAGTTTGATCAGATTGCTACTATCCTGTCCGGTGCTGGCTGTCTTTTTGGTACACGAGGATTAGTAGTGGTCGATTCGGTATGGTTGCACCGGCAAAGCGCAATTGGCCAGAGAACCAGGAGCCCGAGGCGGTGTTCAACGGTGGCAACACGCGGGACGCTGCGCCATGTGCCGTCTCCGTAGCTGTGGTTCTCAGCACGTTGCGCGATGCGGTTTCGTGTTCGGCGTTTAATGTGCGCTTCCGCTTTGCCTCCGGAGCTACGTTCTGCAGCATAGCGGCTATCCCGTTATGGCGCTATCAGCCACGCTCAAACGGTGACAACGTGTGGGACACTGTCCTCAGGCACACATGACAGGGGCGCTTCCGGCAGCACTGCTAACCCACGGTGGGGCGGAGGTAAGCAACGGAAGCGCTGACGATGACGGCGGCGGCTGGGCACTGGTGGCGGCGGGGGGCGGCGGCGGCATGACGGCGCGCGCCGCCAAGCGCCGCCGGTGCCTGGCCCCCCTGGACTGGCTGCTGGAGCAGTGTACGACACACCGTGCAAGATGGTGTCCCGTACTGGCGGCGCTGATGCACCACCACGGCTACAAGCTCGCGCCCGCCTTTCACGATGCCGTACTGCGGCTACTCGCGCCCGCCGTTTCGGTGCTGCTGCCGACAGCTGCTGCCCAAGCGCCCGCGGCTGCAGGCCGGCAGAGTAGCTACGGTAGCGGCATTGGTGCAGGTGGCGGGGGCGTGCGGACGTCGCCAACGGAGGCGGCGGCCAGAACGGGTGTTGGGGCGGCGTCGGGGGCCGCAGCGACGGCGGCGGCGACGGCGTCGTTGATGGGGACGCCAAAGGAGGCGGCAGCAAGGCACGTGGCACTCATGTGGGTGCTGAGGAGCGTCGAGGTGGCGGCGCAGCAGAGGGTGTACGCGGCGCATCCACGGCCGGCGGGGTCGCGGTTCTTCGGGTGTCCATTTGCAGCTGCAACAGGGCCATCCGTGGCAGCAGCAGGTGACCCGGCGGTGGCGGACCTGGGCGCTGGAGGTATGGATGGTGCAGTGGCGGCTACGACGGCGGCATGGCAGCGGTTGGCGGGGGACCTGGCGGCGGCGGTACAGATGGCGGCGGCGGCGGGCGGCTCGGCGGCACTGAACCTCATGGTGCCGCCGACGCCTGGCCTGCCGCCGACGCTGCTGGCGGAGGCGCTGCATGCGTTGGATGCCGTACTGCAGTTGCGGGCGGAGGGGCAAGGCGCCGCCGCCGCAGGGATGGCGGCGGCGGGAGGTCTGGCGGGCGGTACGGCGGTGATGGGCGGCTCGCCGGCGGGCGTCATGGTGCAGCCAGGTGGTGGGCTGCTGCACAGCCTGGTTGCTGTCATGCAGGTGTGTGCGCCGCCAGAGGCACCCGGAATAGCTTCCACCTCTCCAGATGGCGAGTCCCAGGGACCTACCGCCACGTCAGCAACGGCAGCTAGCGTGCTGACGTCCCGCACAGTGACATGGTGCGCTGCTGCCACTGCCGTCACCTCGTTCCTTGCCACCCGCCCGCCAGCGGACTCCGCCACCGCCGCCGCCAGCCGCGCCGCTGCCGCCAATGCCCTCGCCGCCGCCCAACGGCTGTCAGCGCCGCCGCCGGGCCCGCTCGTACACGCCCTGCTAGCCGCCGCCAGCGGATCGGACCTGCCGTACGCTGCTGAGTCATCGCATTGGTGGCGGCGCGGACGAGCACCCAAACTGCCAGCCGCTTCGGATACCGCCCGGGAGCCCCAGCCTTTCCGTGCGGTGCCCCTCCCGGCCCTGCCCATGGACTTGGATCCGGCGGCGCACCCTCACCCACTCACACGCCTGCCCAGGTGGTGTGCGCCCGACGACTCGGAGGCTGTAGCATGGTGTACGGCGCTGTTCGTACAGAGGCGGGCGGTTGACGTCATTGCCTGGCAGGAGGCACGGGAGATGGCAGTACGGCAGGTGGGTGGTCCTGGGGGTGGCGGCGGGAGCATGGCGGCGGCGGGGGACGGCTGCGGCAGCGGCAGCGGCAGCAGCGGGTCATGGAGGGAGATGGGCGCACTGGCGGCGGAAGCGACGCAGCGGCTGCGGTCGTTGATGCTGCAAGCCAGTCAGGCGGACGCGGAGGGAGGAGCGGGCGGTGGGATCGGCGGCGGCGGCGGCGGCACAGGAGGGACAGCAGGCGGCCTGCTGCCTCGGATGCTGGGCTGTGCGCACGTTCTCCTTGCGGCCGTACTGCACGCGCATGCGCTGCGGCCGCCATCGTACAACTGTACGGCAGCCGGCGGCGGTACGGGGTCACCGCCGTTGCCGTACGCCTGGGTGACGGCAGGTCAGGCGTGGGCCCAGCTGGCAAAGGTCGCTGTGACCGCGGCGCGGGCGACGGTTGGGGGTGTTGGCGGCGGCGGCGGCGGGGTGACGGCGGCCCGGGCGGCGGCGGTGGGCGGGGATGAAGAGCTGATGCCCGAGCTGCTGCAGCTGCTGAAAGGCATGATGGTGGGTCTTGGGTAAGGCACGTCGCCGGCGTTCGAGAACCAGAGAGCCTATTTGCCATGTGCATGTTGACTCGCCACTGCATGGGGTGACTGCTTTAGTTTCAGGATGCTGTGTCTCTAGCTTACTTCGTTGCATGGTGTTATTTCATTAGATCTACGTCAGCTATTTCATTACCCGCATACTATGCCCCCAGGGTCTGCGATCGCTGCTGGCGGTTCCGTGGTCCGACGGCACGTCAGCAGCGGTCGCATCACCATCTCCCTCGCCCGCGCCCAGTCCTATCCCGCCCTCCGGGGACGCGGGGGCGGAGCTCTCTGGCGGTGTGGTGGCGGCGGAGGCGGCGCTTGTACGGCACATCGCCGTGCTGCAGCGGGTACCGGAGGTGCAGGTGTGTGTCAAGACACCGACCGCTTTCCCATGCTTCGTGGTAACATCTCAGAGTCAGATACCCGTACACTGTCCTAAGCTCCTGCACGCCACATGCCACCAGGTGAATCCGTGGACATGCGGTATTCTATTCTATATTTCTTTTTCTATTATATATTCTATTCTATTATATATGCTGGCACGCCTGCATGCCACGTGTCATGACGCTGTTCCACAGACCTTCGGCGCTGCAAGAACTGGCGGGGTCGCGACGGGTCCGCCCCACGAGGCAGAGGACGATGAGTTTGGCAGCCTCGCACGCCTTCCAGTGCAGCGCAGCCGCCTAGGAACGGCAAAGCTTGCTGGCGGCGGTGGCGGCAGCGCTGCCGGCGGCGGCACTGCGACCGCTGGCGGCGGCGCCGGCGGTGCGCTAATGGCTGCGGGGGGAGTGGGCATGGGGCTTAGTGCGACGCAGGCGGTGGCGGCCGGCGGCGGCGGCGGTGGCGCAGGGACGCAGCTACTGACGGGTCCGGGGATGGCGGCGGCGGCGCTGGCAGCGGCGGCGGCGACGGGCACAGCCCAGGACGTGGCAATGGCGGCAGCGAACCAAGCCCTCAGGCTATTGGAGGTGGGGCTAGTGGCACCTTTGCAGAAGCTGCCGCACTGTATTAAAAGGAGCATCACCACGTTGTGACTGCCACACGCTTTGCACTCACTGGGCCCCCTCAGCGTAGCCTTACCGAGGCCAGGCCAGGTACACAACCGCTGGAACCGCTTTCCATGCCCCTTGTGCAGGGTCTGGCGGCGCTGTGCCCCTCGCTGGTGTCTCAAGCCAACATGCGGTGCTTCCGCCGCGCCGTCGGCATGGACACCGCAGCACCAGGCATGCCCAGCAGCGGCGGCGGAAGCGACGGCGGCGGCGGCGACGCCATGTCGTACGATGGCGATGAAGGACAGGGCAGCGGCAACGTCACGCAGGGGACGGCGGCCGGCGGCGGACGTGGCGGTACGGCACCGCCGCCGCCGGAGGAGTTGGTTTCGGAGTTGGCCAGCGTCGCCGTCACGGCATGCATTGCCGCCGGCCAGGCGGCGGCGGAGGCGCATGCGGTGGCGGCGGCGGCGGCTGCAGCTGCCGGCAACAGTTATGCTGGCGACAGGGACGCAGCCGCTCACACTGCACACGTCGCCGCCGGTGCGGCACAAGCAGCCCTAGGTCATGCCCTCCGTATCATCGGGCCAGCCGAAGGCGCCCTGTCGATTCAGGACCGTCACACCGGTGCCGTGTACGGCAGTGGGACGCCCGCAACGACCGGCGGGCGGCCGGGCCAGGACCCCACCAAAGCCGTGTGGACGGAGCCGCAGCTTCTCTCAGCTGCCGTACAGCTGCGCCGCCTCGCCCGCCACTTGGCAACGACGGGCGCCGCCATCGCTGCCGCCGCCTCCGATAGCAACGATGCACATGTGGCGGCGGTTGGGGAGCAGTACTTGGATCGGTTGTTGGTTGAGGGCGGTTGTACGGCGCTGCAGGACGCGCTGGCCGAGGTGAACGCCGCCTTCGAGACCAACTGGCACATGCCGTACAGCTGGAGGTTCAGGGCGCAGCTGGCGGCGCTGGTGGTGGAGCTCATTCCGCTGCACGTGGAGCGCTTTGCCCTGGGTAAGGAGCGTGGTAGTTTCCGAGCGAGCGTTAGTCCACAGCGCCATGTGCTAGCAAGCAAATGAACTTGATCGCTGGCCGTTGGGGCCACCCAAGGGAAGCATGTGCGTTACTTCTACGGGATACACATGACCTAAGCACGTGTATGGTGCTTGCCGGTCGGTCCTGTCAATGGCCCTTTGCATATGGTGTGAGGGAGTTGGGCGGGGATAGGAACAGCTCCTGGACCAGTGGGCAAAACACATGCGTCGCTTGGGGACATGTGCGCTCCTGCATGTCAGATGCCGCACTGTAGTCGGTCTGTCGTTGCCGGGTCTTATGCCTCGCCGACCTGCGCCTTGCCCACGCCGCGTGGGCAAGGCGTGCCTGCAAAGACGCGTGGGCCACGCGTCTTTGCAGGCACCGCCACGTGTCGATGGCCCTCTACTTATCGTCTCATGCCACCCCGCGCCACTACCCAACGCAGGCACCGACACGTGTGACCTGTCCGACCTGGTGCTGTGCGTCACGGCGGGCGTGTCGGGCGAGGAGCACTCGTACCGTACACGACGAGCCGTGGCGAGCGTTTTACGGCAGCTGTTCGCCACGTGGCCCGAGCACGGCAGCATCCTGGGCGCGCTGGGTCTCCCTGCGCTGCTGGGCGAGGCGGACGGGGCGGGAGCGGGGGCAGGACAGGGAGGACAGGGGGCAGGGGAGCTGGCGCCCGTGGGCATGGTGGAGACGGCAATGCTGGCGTACGGCGAGGTCATGCAGGTGGGCCGACCGAAGCGTTATGAGATTTGGTGTCGGGCCGTGTGCGGTCTGGCCTTGTTAGCCCGCAGCGCTTATCCGCTGGGCGCCCGGGCGTTTTGGGATGAACACTTGTCCCTTAGCGTGAGGGCACATCGTCTAGGTCCGGTCATGCAGGTGCGTTATCCGCGTCACAAGCTGGCATAACGTGCTTCCTGCACTTGGCCACTCCGTTCCAACCGGTAATCACCAGCTCTGCCTCTCCATCCCCAGAGGAGATGCCAGCCAGTTGCAAGCACAGCCGAACAGGTTACTGAACACACGTTTGCACCTGTTGTGCATGTGCATCAACATGTCTTGTGCATTCTTCACAGGCCTCTCCCCAACTGGAGGTGCTGCTGGCCCGGCGGCTGCTAGCCCACGCGGCGCTGTGCCCCGGCGGTCGCGACACGTGCCTGGTGGCGGGCGCGCTGCGGCTGGCGGCGGCGAGGCTGGGGTACGGCGGAGTGAGCGCCCACCTGGGGGCATTCATGAAGGTGGGCTAACGGCGCACGGTGTAGTTCGTGTGCCTTCCCTGGTCGTGTGGTGCCACCAACCTGGGACTATACGCTTTCGCGTTCAGCCGGAACCCATAAAGCTGATGCTACCCCACGCTACTTCTGCACCAGGGGTTGGCCCAAGCCCAGCTATCCGCCAATGGCCCTCACCCTCCCTCCCCGACAGTCGCTCTTGTGGTCCTGGTTCGCCGCGCCCCTGTCCCTGGACCACCTCCTGGCCGTGGCCCCCATCCTGGTCGACGGCATGCCCCAAGCCGACCCATGGGTCCGTCCAAGCACACGCGCCTCCACCTCAACTTGCTTCCCCACCACCGCCGCCACTCCCTTGACCCCCAATCCCCTCGCCATCACCATCGCCGGAACGCCCGCCTCAACCACTCCCAATGCCCAACCGAACCCAACCGCAGCCGGCGCAACTGCCCAGGCTCCAACCGACCCAACCGACCCACGGGTAATCTTCATCCGGGCAAATCCGGGGCCGCTGCTGCTGCCGTTGTTGCTGGGGGACGATGTCGCGGGTGCGGAGGAGGTAGCGGCGGCTGTGGGCAAGCCAGTCGGAGAGTTGCTGAGGGAGCAGGGGCCGCACGCCTTCGCGACGCTGTTCCTGCTTCGCGCGGCAGGCTTTGCTTTCCTGGTTGAGCAGGTGCGATGTGGACTTGCGTGAGAAGCCTGCCAGCCATTGTTGCCTACGTCTCGTATCGGCTTGCGACAGGACAGGGCAGAGTTGGATTTTTGTTGCCGCAGTGGCCGGGCACGCCTCGCCCGACGGCCCGCCAGCAAGGCAGTGCTGGTACGCCAAAGGGTGGTGTCTCGCTTGTTGTCCCGCAGGTTGGCGCCAGTCGGCTCATGAGCCTGCACATGCCCATCGAGGAGATCGACATGGTGCTGGCGGAGCAGTGAGTGCACCGGGAAGGTGTGGGACAGGGAGAGGGAGGGGGATACGACCATTGGATGAGGCACGTGGCCAGGGCCGAGGCGAGGAGGTCGAGATGGTGCTGGCGGGGCAGTAAATGGAGAGGAAAGGGTGTGGGAGAGGGAACAAGAAAGCAGTAGCGCGAGTAGGTGGTGGTGGTGGTAGTATTGGCAACCTTTCGGTAAGCTAAAATAACGACCCACTAAGGTATCGGTCGGCCGTGCGCTTGTGGGAGGGGGAGGGGGAGGGGGAGAAGGAGGGGGAGAAGGAGGGGGAGAGGGAGGGGGATACGACCACTGGATGAGGCACGTGGCTAGAGGTAAGGCGATGGTGCTGGCGGGGCAGTGAGTGGAGGGGATGGGTGGGCGTAAGAGCACGGGGGAGGGGGCTACGACGGTGCTGGCGGAGCGGTGAGTGCAGTGCAGGCGCGCTGAGAGGCAGGGGTGTACGTGTGCAAGGGAGATGGAAGGTTGTGCGTGAAAGGGAGGGGGGGGCACAGACGTTTGACCAGGCTCGTGGTAAGAGGATGTTTGCAGAGAGCTGATGCCTGATTGATGATGTTCTCCTGAACACTGCATATGCCGTGAGCCTTCAGGACGGGTACAGCAGATGCGTAAAGCTTCGCGCGCTTCAAGCACACGTCGCAATTCACTCAGCGAAGCCTTGTACCTTTACTGCCCGCCCTCTTCCCCTTGATCCCCGTCCCTTGGCTCCAGCTACGCGCACTTCAAGTGGGCCACAGTAATCATTCTGCCCATGATGAATTTGATGACATTGAGCCCTTGGCCAATGTCCGCTCTTTCCTGTCCCTTTGCCCCAGCTTCACGCACTTCGTGGGCCACATGCTGCACAGCGTGGTTCCGGAGCTGGAGGTGGGCTGCCGCCCGCCGCAAGGTGGCGGCGCCGTACCGCGCGATGAGGCGGCGGCGCTGCTGCAGAGCCTCCTGCCCACCTTCGACCAGCAGGTGCGACCGCCTTTGCATTCTGGCCCATATTTTTTAGTCAACCTATCAAACGAATCAACCAAACGAATCAACCAGTCAACCAGTCGTGCGAACCAACTTCGACCAGCAGGTGCGACCGTCTGGGCCAGATATGGCATATGCGCCAGTATGCAAAGGCAGGTGCGACCGCCTTTGCACTTTGGCCCGTATCCTGCGGCACCTTATACACCGTCCAGCGAATAAGGCTTGCACAAAATGCAACGTGCTGCAGGCTGCCCTGCCCAGTTATGACCAACAAGCGTGTCCTCATCGGCACGTGCCAACTGACAACTGCAACTGACTGCCGCCTTGTCACCTGAGCTACAGCAACCATGTCAAGTAGCAGTTCCGCACAAGGGACCTTACATGATATATCAAGTGCTGACGTGTATTACAAGTTTACAACACGCCTTGTGCCCGCAGTTGGCAGTTCGGTGCCTGTTAGAGCTGGGCGTTGCCGCCGACGGCACGCCCGACCCCGCCGCCCGGGAGGCCTTCCTGCGCCAGATGCTGCCCGGCCACAGCGCCGCCTGGGTGCTGCTGCTGCTGCACGAGGCTCTGGCGGCGGCGGCGGCGCCACGGCATCGGCGGCGGCGGCTGGCGGCGTTCGGCGGCATGCTGAGCCTGCTGGGGGGTAGGGCGGCGGAGCCGGCGCTGTGCAGGTGTGTGTGGCGACAAGGCCTGCACGCATGTACCAGCGTGTCTTAGTGCCAGGGCATGTGCATTACCATTAATCTACATTACCATGAATCTGGTCTGCCGTGGCTTTAGTCTGGCTGCAGCCACGATGCTGCTGCCTGCTGCTTGTGGTGTGCAGTGTCCACTTCTGGCCGGCCGGCGCTGTGCAGGTGCATGGCGGGAGTGTATAAGTGCAGTGGTCGTACAAGCGGTCGTACAAGCAGGTCGTACAAGCTTATCGATGCATGCACCCGTGTGTGTCTGCGTGCCAGGGGGTGCATGCATGATGCCATAAAGCTGGATTGCCGTGGCTTCAGCCTGGCTGTAGCCGCGATGTTGCTGCCTGCTGCGTGCGGTGTATCCAACGGACGTTGGCTGGCAAGTCATACCGTATCGCGATTACGGTCACGAAGGTAGATGCTGGGGGATGCATAATGAAATGAAATCCCGGTGTCGTGTGTACCGTAACCCCCAGGTACCTCGTGCATATCCTGCTGCAGCAGCTGCCGGAGCCCGCAATGCAGGCCCCCGCCTGCGCCCTGCTAACGGCCCTGCTGGACGTACTGCTGCCCGCCGTACTGGCCGGTACGGCAGACGCGGATGTAGTCATGGACGAGCAAGACAGCGCCGGCCAACAGGACCAGACCGTTAGCCGCGAAGACCGCGTGGAGACCCTGGCCGAGCTCCTGCCGTACATCGTATCTGCCGTATCAGAGGCGCTGGAGGCGTGTACGGCAGCGGTTGAGTCATCGCGGCTGCCGTACGGCAGCTTCGGCCTTCCCGGCGGTCCTGCCTCTGTACTCGGGCCAGACGATCCCGACCCTGGTCTGGAGTCGTACGTCGCGGCAACGTCGTACAACGCGAAGCTACGTACGGACGAGCGTACGGCGGCGGTGCAGGAGGGCCGGCCGGCGCTTGTACGGCTGCTGCTGCGGGCGACGCTGGGTGCACCAGAGGAGGTGCAGGGGCGGGTGCTGCCCACGTGCAGACTGCTGCCAGAGCTGCCGGAGCTGCGCCCCGCAGTGGCCCTACAGCAGGTGAGCAAGGCATTGGTCAAACACTACAGGATTGCAAATCAGAGACAGTTTAAGGTTCTGGCTGTGCTCTCTCAGGTCGAAATGCGCGGTTGGTGCTTGTCATGGCGCACGAGAGACGGCCACTACCGTGATAGCTTTTGCTAATTGCTTACGAGCCAGCGTTGCTGCCTCTCGATTTGCACCGGTGTTCCGCAGGCCCTCCGCTCCAAGGTGTCCCTGCCGGAGCAGCTGCGCCACCTGGCCGCCACAGTACGGCAGCTAGCGCCGGCAGCACGTGTACGGCAGGTACGGTGTGGTGCGGCGCAGGGACATCCTACCGGTGTTTACTGGCGTTCTAGTTGCTGCCGGCCAGCCTACTGATGTGTAAATATCATGTATAGAGCACCAGGATGCTGTTACTAACGTTGAAGTACCCGGCAAAGCTATATCGGCCGGGTGTGGCTTACCCAGGCGTGGCTTAGCCTTTCAAACTACCGTACTGTACGTTCACAGGTGGCTGCGTTGGCAGCCGAGGTCGACGCCCGCTGGGCGGAGCTAGTCAGCCACCTGGGACCATCGTCAGCGGCTGCCGGCGACGGCAACGTCAGCAGCGGCGGCGGCGACGGCGGCGGCGACGGCCCGGCGGAGGTGACGGCAGAGGTGGCTGCCGTCGGGTGGGACCTGGCGGCGGCGGCGGCGGAGCTGGGCGACGTCGGGCTGTCGGCGCTGGCGGCGTCGCTGCTGGCGGCGGCGGGGCCCGACGACCCGAGGGCGCCGCCGCGGCCGGCGGGGCTGACGGCGGAAGGTGCGCCACGTGGCGTGCATCCTCGGAAAAAAGCAGATCCCCAACATGCTTTTGGTGTCCACATCTGAGGGTTGTGGTGATGTATGGTGTTCTTGCTTTTGTGTACGGTAATTCCTGCAGGCTCCGAGCTCCCGGGCAGCAGCCGGCAACAGCAGCAGAGCAGCAGCGCTGCAGCGGCGGCGGCGGCAGGCCTAGCCACCGGCGGCCAGGCCTCCTCCGGCGGCGCGACGGCGCCAGCCGGTCGCAGCTCACGCCGCGGCGGCACCGCCGCCGCCTCTGCGGGCGGCGGCACAACTGCCGCCAACGGCACTGCTGCGGCGGCGGCAGGCACCAGCGGGCGCCGCGGGCGGAAGGGAGCAACGGCGGCGGCTGCAGCGGCGGCGGGGGACGGTGCTGGCGGCGGCGGCGCGTCACCGCCGCCACAGACGACAGCGGCGGCGGGCGGGGAGGCGGCGGCGGACCCTGGTGATTGGATGCCGGCAGTGTTGCGGCTGATGGCGGAGAGATACCTGGTGTCCTCTGACGTCAAGGTAGGCCCCTAACGCTTCACCGTACGGCAGCGCTTGGCCGCTGCGGTCCAGCAAGCAACTCAGCAGTTTAGAACCAAGCCGTGCACTCCTATGCTGCCACCCTCTGTTGGCCCCCTCCCCCGTGTTTTGCGGAAAGCTAGGATCTGAGCCCAGCCCAGCCCGTTGCCTCCCACACCTTCATACATGTCAAACTCTGCACACCCGCTTCACCCCACAGCTGGTGGGCGCCTGCCAGTGCGCTGCTGCGGAGCTGCTGCAGCGACCCGCGGGTCGGTCGGCGCTGGAGGCGCTGGGCAGGGCCAGCGGGCCGCACCGCGCGCTGAGGGTCTTCCTGGAGGAGAGCGAGGTAGGGGTGCGCGTAAGGCAAGGAAACCGTGTAAGGCGTCAGGGAAGCACGGAAACGAGGTAGGGGCACCCACAGAGAGGCTAAGACGCTGGGGATGTGTTGCGGGTTGGGTGCGGGAATCAGGCAATATGAGCCTGTCACAGGTACAAGCAGGCATGATTAGGAGACAGGGCGACAGGGCAACAGGGCCCGGCAGACATGTGTCGGAGTGGCGGTGAAGACGCTGGACGTGTGCACCTGCTGTTCTCTTTGACAGCAACACGAAGTGCACCTGCTTGATGCCTGGCCACCTTGGGACTTTGCCTGAGCCCTTGCGAGTGGCGACCTTACATTTAGCGCGCTCCTGATTTGTCCCCGACAACCTTAGCTCGTTCACGCAGAGCGGCAAAGACGGTAAGACCGTGTAAACCTGCTCGTCAATAGACAGAGGCACACAGTACACCTGCCTGCTCCCCGGCAACCTCTGACTTTGCACGCATTGGCTTGATTCCCCTGCCACGTTGCCGTCTCCCTGCCCTACGTAGGGCGGTGCTCCGCGGCCGTCCCAGGGCCCGGCCGCCAGCCCAGACCCCGGCCCGCCGGCGGCCTCCTCTGCCGACCCCCACCTGCTGCACCCCGACACTTGGCGCGTGCCGTACGGCACAGGCGCGGGCGGGGCGGGCGCGTGGCTGACACGTGTCACCCCCGTGCTGCTGGGGCTGGCGGCGGACCCCAACCTGCGGCTCATGCGACAGCTGGTGCGGGGGAAGGGGGGTGTACAAGTGCGCGTGTGAAACGGGAACAGAGCTAGGGGCGTTGTTGCGACCCCAAGGACCCGGCCCTGGTGGAGCAGAGCCCTCGGGAATACAGGGGTGCTCAATGTTTGATCCTTTGGCCCTCCCGTTCAGCCTCTTTGGCCCTCCGCATTCTGTCACTGATGTGCAGGCCTGGCTCCAGACCCGCCTGCATCAATACCACATCCGTGTCTGCTAACGAACGTTTGGCCTGCCGTTTTGTCCTTGCCTTGCGTCCCAGACTGCTTGACTCTCCGCATTTTTATTATTGCTGCGCAGGCCTCACTGCGACCCGACGTCTGCGAGGCCGTCTTCCCCGCCCTCCTGCAAGACCTCGCCACGGCGGGCGCAGCGCGAGACCCCGACCTGCCGTACAACCTCGCCCGCCAGATCGAGCGGCACGTGCTTGGGCCGTTGCAACCGCAAACCGCCAACAGCAGCAGCGCAGGCGGCTCGCAGGCGTTATTGGCGGCCACGCCCTTGCCCGCTGGAGCTAATGCGGTCGGCGGAGGGGCGCAAGGGTACCCAACGGCGGCGGGCGGAGGCGTGTACGGCAGTGACGGTCAACTGGTGCAGGGGCCGACCCATGGGTCAGGCCTCCAAATGGCGGCGGCGGCGGCGGCGGTGGTGCGCGTGGCCCAGATTGTGCTGCGTGCCCTGGAGCACCTGAGGAGCCTCCACACGCGGATCGTGCGCGAACGGAAGCCTAACCACCAGGTACGGCTTGCATGGGGCTTGGCACAACTGTTTCAACCGCCAGCTGACGTTGACACGTGCTGCCGGCTCGACACATAACCGCTCTAACCGAACCAGTCCTGCGAACCTTCTGCTGCCAACGCACTTATCGGGGGCGTTGGGCCATCAGATGTTTATGAGAAAAATCCGCAAATGCGGTTTTGCTCTCAGCGCCCACAATTGACAGAATGCACCATACCCACAGGCAGCGCGCGCCAATGCGGCGCTGGCAGCCAAGGGCGCCGCCGCCGCCGCCACACCTGGCAGCGCTGGCGGGCGGCCCGCGTGGGAGTTGGCGGTTGACGGTTGGGACCGCGTGTACGGACTGGACATTGATTACCTGCTTGTAGCCCGGGTAAGAAGGAGTTTCGACATATAACGGATAACTCGTTGGCACCTGCCTGTGCTTGCGTGCGGACGCACGCGTTGTAATTGTACTGGCTCAGACACCCCAAACCTCCGCTGTGTGCCGTACATGAAGCCCATGCGCGCGACCGACCCTT
This sequence comes from Chlamydomonas sp. KOR1, assembly GCA_036984285.1. Classification (NCBI taxonomy): domain Eukaryota; kingdom Viridiplantae; phylum Chlorophyta; class Chlorophyceae; order Chlamydomonadales; family Chlamydomonadaceae; genus Chlamydomonas; species Chlamydomonas sp. KOR1. Next base: position 60,933 of record BQMZ01000339.1, read on the forward strand.
TGCTGTACATCGCAGGCTGCCGTACGCTGCCGCCAGCCCGCCACTGCGCTGCTGTACGCCACGCACTGGGCGGAGGTGGCCATGGCTGAGGTCCGGGTGCGCATGCGGGCAGCAGCGGACAGGGCCAAGCAACAGCAACAGCAGCAAAAGCAGCAGGCGGCAGCAGGAGGGTCGGCCGCAAAAGGCGCGGGGGCGGAGGGCGGAGGAACCAAGCTCACCAACCGGCGGGCGCTGCAGCAGCAGCAGCAGGCAGCCAAGGCGGCTGAGCCCCAGGTTGGTTGGTTAACTAGTTGGTTGAATAGCTGAACGGTGGAGCCACCTTGACACGGCGTCTGCACGATGCGTTCTGAATGGTCCTTTTCTGAATGCTGGGTGACGCCTTCCGTGACAAGTTGCACCAACGCTTGCAACGCTTCCGCAGGCGCAGCAGGAGTCCCTGTCCAACGATTCCGTCCAGGGCGGCGTTATGGCGGGGCTCCAGGTGCTGCCTGCGTGCCAGCCACCCCCTGCGGGAGCACAAGGTAGGCACTACACATGCTGCCAGACTTGACTGTATGTCCGTTCGACTGGGAATCTCAGTGGCAAAGCCCCTTTGCGGTGATCCTCTTCAGTTGAATTCACAGTGGATCACCTTCCTTGCTTTCCCGGGAGCACTAGGTAGGCACACTGACAGAGCAGACATGAGCACTGGGGTGGGCACTGGCCACACTGATATAGTTGTGTGTTTGCTTAGATGGCAACCGATGTGCTGATGCCCTTCCAAAGATCTTGTTCAGATGCGTGACAGTGAAGCACTTTACTTGCCCCCGATCCTTGCCCCCAACTGCCCGTGCTCGTGGCCGTACGGCAGATGTCCTGTCGATTGTACTGGAGGCGTACGGAGCAATAGACGACCCCGATGCGCTGTATGCGCTGCCCGCGACGTACATGCTAATCGGAAACGCCGGCAGTACCGACAGCCGTACGACAGGCAGTACGGCACTGGCAGTCGTACCGGGCGGTACGAGCGGGGACCCGGGGGTAGCTGAGGCGGCTCGTAACGCTGCTGCTGCGGCGGCGCTGGGTCTGACTGGGGGGCACCCGCAGGGCTCACAGCTGTCGCTGTCGCTGTTTGGAAGGGAGGGGCAGTGGCAGGCGGCGCTTGCAGGACACGACCTGGGGCTGAGGAGGTCTATGGGTCTTGGAGGGCCAGTTGGCTGGGAGGGCCGGACACAGCTTGCGGGCGGTGGGGTTGGCCTAGGAGCAGCGGGGGCAGGCAACCTGCTGGCGGCTGGGTACGGCGGCTACAGAGGTGACGCAGGAGCCAGCGGAGCAGCAGCAGCAACTGCGGCGGTGGAGATGGTTTGTGCGCTAAGACACATGGGAGGGAACGTCGCGGCACGGATGTTCCTGTCAGGCTTGGCCAGCCAGCAGTTGCAGCCGGGGGCTTCAATGCTGGGCCCTGGTACAGGAGATGGTACAGGGGGAGTTGAACCGGGTGGCTTAGGGGGTCCAGGGGGGCTACGAGAGCTGCAGTACGAGCTGAGCTGGCGGCTGGGGGCATGGGACATGGGTGTGTCACCCGGCGCTGGCACGGCGGGACATGGTACTGTGGGTGGCGTCAGTGGGGGCAGCGGCTGCGAGGGGGGCTCGGGCGGAGCGGGGGCTGTGTCAGGCGTTGGGGGAGGCAGCGACGTGGGCACGGGCACGGGCTTGCACGAGTGCGTGCTGAGGTGCCTTTCAGCGCTGTCTGCGGGAGATACCTACCAGGTGGGTTAAGGTTGGTTGGGGATGAGATGCAATACCCAGCAGGGCGCATCTCAAGAGCCGAGGGCGGGGCACCCTTTAAGGACAAACCAGGAATGTGGAACATTGGACGACTGATCGGGGCCGGGCGGTTTGTGCTCCGGGTCAGCACCCAAGCGCCACCTGTAGACCTTCCAGTCCAAGGCATTTAACCAACCTGTGCTCCTTATAACAAGTACTTGTCGCGCGTGCTTTGGTCTCCGCTTCAGGCTGAGTCGCTGCTACCCGCCGCCACGCACAACGTGGTGTGCCGCCTGGCGGCGCAAATGGGCGGCGGCGGCGGCCGCGGTCTCGGTGGAGCTGCAGCCGACGGCGGCGGCGGCGGCGGGGGCGGGGGCTGCAGCAGCGGCGGCAGCCGAGAGGCGCTGGTGGGGCTGAGGCTGCTGGGCGCGCTGAGAGACGCGTGCAGGGTCAGCAGGCAGCAGACGGGGGCATCAGCAGCACCGGCGGCTGTACACGTGCTGGGGGGAAGCAGCAGCGGAGGCGAGCGCGCACCTCTGGGGTTGCTCGCACCCTACTGTGGGAGCGGTCGCGGGGGTGGTGGGAATAGTGGGAATGGTGGTGGTGGTACGGGTGTGTGGGATGAGGAGTCGTTGGAGCCGTTGCTGGCGTTGAGGTGTTCGGCGCTGGCAGCGCTCAGGCGGCCGCAGCAGCAGGCGGCGGCGCTGGCGGCGGAGGTGGCGGCGGCGCGGCGGGGCGGCAGGACGGCGGCGGGGCTGGCGGCGGCACAGGTGGGGTGACGCCGTGACGCCGTGTGCAGCTCTGTGTTGTGCTCCACCCTACTCCAGCAACATGTTACCTGGTGCATGTAGAACGTGTCGGGCAACATAGGTTCAGACTAGTCACCTGTTGCTGCAAACGTGACGTGTGCAGGAGCTACGCAATCTTTTGGCCCGCCATGCGTCGTCCCCCTGGGCCGCCAACCTCGCCGCCGGCAGCGGCGCCGCCTGGCGGCTGGACGAGGCCAGGCTCGTACGGCGGCGGCGCCGCCATGGCAACGGCGGTAGCGGCGGCGGCGGCGCCGACGCCGAGCTGGCGGCCAATATGGCCCTCGCGTTGGTGGCGCAGATAGACAGCGGAGTTGCGGCAAGGTTGGCGGGGGCGGTGGCGACGCCTGGCGGCGGCGGCGGCGGCGGCGGCGGCGGCGAGCGTGCGTCGCTGCAGCTCGCGACGGCGCTGTCGCTGGCGGGCGCGTGGTGTGCGGAGGCGCAGATCGACTGCTCGGCGCACGGGGGTGTAATGGGGCTGATGGGCCGAGCGGCGGACATTGCTGTGCTGACGCTCGGGCGGGAGGGGACCGGCGGCGGCGCTTCGGTCGGGCAAGGGGAGGGCGACGCGGCGGCGCCCGCTTGGGAGAGCCAGGCGGCGTGCAAGGTGAGGTTTTGCAGTCTTCTGGATCCGGATACGGTAGGAGCTATGAACGTTTGAGTGAGGCTCTAATATGTTTCGGACCTGGGATAGACTGGGGTACCTTCGCGTAGTTGCGCTGCCTGGAGGCGGCTGCAAAGGAGGCTGAACTTGTTCACGCGTTGATGCAGCTTGCAAAGAGTGGCGCTGCTCCGTGCCGTGCGCCGCAGGTGCTGTACCGCCTCGCGTCGTACGCCGATCAGCGGTACCGCGAGGTGCTGGCTGTACGGCAGAGCCCCGAGCACGTACGGCGCATGGCGGCGGCGGCGGCCAAGAAGCGGGAGGCGGCCACGCTGCAGGAGCGGAAGGGTGGGTGGCGATGCAGTTGCAGAAGAAACAAAAAGGATGGGCATGCGAGCACATCGTGTTAAGGCGATGCCCAACACCATCGATGGAAGTGCGTGCTGACCCCGCCGCATTGGCCCCTGCCACCCTTGGTCGCGGGCTTCAACGCTTACCCACACGCTAGCCCACAGGCACCGTCCCCGCCAACGCACCTTGCCCCCTGCCACCCGATTTCGGGGGCTCTCACGCTTATCCACACGCTAACCCACAGGCACCGTCCCTGCCAACGCGCGTGCGATGCTGGACCACCAGATGCGACGCTTGCTGGCGCCCGTGCAGGTATGCAGCACCGGACCACGGTGGCTCCTGTACATGTGTATTAGCATTGCCATGGCCGTTCAGTGCCGCTCCCAACCGCGGTAGGAGTGCATGGATTCACCGCATCTGAAACGCCCAGGTATCGTCACTCGGGCATCCGCCGTGCCACGTGCAAACACAGCTGATGAGCTGCATCTAAGCCCATACCTAGCCCGTACACCCGCCACCGCCTGCCGATCCCCTCAGGCTGACGAGGCGGCCGACGCAGCGCTGGTGGAAGCGCAGGCGGCGCTGAGGTCCACTGCGCTGGCCAACTACGGCAGGTGCCTGTGCGCAGGTGGGTACACGTGGACAACTCACGTACCGGAGACCTGTTCATGTTCATGTGTACCACGCTTCCCATGTCCCGCTGTCCCTCCGTGCTGTCCCTCTGGCCGCCGCGTACCGCTGCACCCATGCATAATCCACCTGTGGACCTGTACACCGGCATCCGTACATTGACATTTCTTGTCGCAACGGCAAACGGCACGACCTGGCGGCCGTGTACCGCCTCTCGGCGGCACAACACTTTACGTTAATGTACATAAAATAGCATAATGTAATGTAACATAAACACAATCTATTTGCTTCCCCAGGCGACCGGCACGACCTGGCCGCCGTGTACCGCCTCACGCAGCTGTGGCTGCAGCCAGCCGACGGCGAGGACATCAGCGCCGCCTTCGCCGCCGCCGTGGCTGCCGTACCGTCGTACAAGTGGCTGCCGCTGGTGTACCAGATGGCCAGCAGGCTGGGGGGCGGCAGCGAGGAGTTCCAGCAGGTACGGCACACAGGCATCATCGACCTGGGACCCGGTCTGGCACAGCGCAGCCGTGTTGATGCAGTACCGGTACGGGACATGCGGGTACGGGTCCAACTCCCTGGCCGCCTGAGGCCGGGTTCGTTCCCATGCGATCGGGCCTCGAGTCCAGCGGGTCCAGGTCGCTGCATGCGTCCATCACATGCCCTGGTCCAGGACCAGACCCTGACCATCAGATAACGCCCCCCCCTCATTATTATTATAGACCCTGGCGTTTTCCGGCTTGGCATACCCCGCTCTCGTCCAAACACGCTACCCACTACCCCGAAAGGTGCTGCAGAGCCTGGTCCCCTGGTCCCCGGACTGGCCTCAGTGCCTAACCCAGGGCTGGCATCTTATTTGTTTCTGATAAAAAAAATCCAGGATTTTGGCCCCGCGCAGCGGAACATTTTAGCGCACTTTGTTCCCGTTCGATCAAGAAAATGGAGTTTCGAGCGTCTCTTTTGTTCTACGGTTCACCAAAGAAATGGATAAATTACCGACGTAAATATCTGATTCTGGGCGGCTTCCTGGTTCCTTGAGCGGGCTGAAAAGTGAGGTCTGGACGTGGCGTTGCACTTATTGGTGCCCTGGCCATTTGGCAATAGAACAGGTGTAGTGCTGTCAAGTGCGGTGCATGACCTGCCACGGAAACCTGTCAATACATGCTATATGCATGCACATCTGGAGCAAGAGCGTGCAGCGTTACTAATCTGGCAGAGCGGTATTACATGGGGGGTCCTCCGGGGGGGGCTTGCCCCCTAATAAACATATTTGGGCAATATTTTGGTCTCCGAGGTAAAATATCTCCGGTTCACCTTTTGAACAACACTTTACACCCCCCTCCCGTTTGTTCCCATGTGAGATACCGCCCTGGCGGAAGATGCCAGCCCTAGCCTAACCCCCTGGCTTTCCAACCGTTCCGACCGTTCCAATCGCACCGCGACCCCACGATGCGATGGCCTTCAGGAGCTGCTGCTGTGGCTGGCCAACTGGCATCACTACTACCGCTATTCCTGCAAAACCTACTCAAGTATAAGTAGCAGTTGTTACAAGAGGGCCCAGGGTGAAGCATGATAGTCCATGAACACCTAAATTGTGGGGAAGTTCATCCCCGCCTCTCGGGGGAGCCCAAACCCAAGCAAGGAATCCCCTACGCACCGACCTAGATCACCGGAAGGGCCACACGGCAATACACCCCCTCACTAGACGGACCTGGCATGGGCAGGCATGTAAAAAGACACGGTTATTAACGGACAGGCGAGGCAGGTGGGGAGTCAACATCAGGCGGGCCACGCAACACTACACGACCCCCCTGACCAGAGGCAAGGAAGGCGTGTGAGGCAGGCACCGCGTTCCAGCCCCGAGGGGCATTACCAAGGACAGCAAAGGACCGCAGGCGCGCCCAGAACTCAGCTACCACCTCAGTCGAAATACGAGCCAGAGTGGCACGCGCAACACGGGTGTCGACGGGACTGGTAAAGACGCTGTCGACCCAGTTCAAGGGCCGCGATACAGGCAAGGCATGAATTATAACCATGAATGATCTCCCTATTACTCCCTATAACCACTCCAACAGACGCTCAACGACCTGCTGCTGCGGCTGGCAACCGAGCACCCCTTCCACTGCGCCTACCAGCTGCTGGCGTTACGCCACGGCAACCTGGGGGCGGGCGGCCGACCCATGGGTCAGGGGACCAGGGCGGCATCATGGTGGCGCGCGTCGACATGACTAAGGTATGTACGGCAACCTGGGCGCGAGGGCGGCCGACCCATGGGTCAGGGGAAGCCCGTGTGGCCACATAGTACGCACGAAAGGTACGGCGCGACAGCACTGTAGGGCAAGTTCTGGAGCGGCTATGGGCCGCTGAACGGAGTGGTCACAGGGACACAACCCAGCGTTTTGCGTTTGCTGGACATTACGAATGCTTCCCATGCTCTGCTGACGTCCGCTCGCTGCCTCCCTGTCTGTGTGTTGCTGTGTGCCCCAGGTGCAAGCCGCCACCTCGCTGTTGGAGCGGCTGGTGGCACAGGGCGGCCGCGTGGCGTCCGTGCTGCGGCAGGTAATCCACGGCGCCACGCTCGCAACCGCACACATGCCTCCCCAGCATTGACTACCCGGTAAACGCTTGGCTCAGGGTGCAGTCCGGCCGCCTGGCTCACCTCTCCCTTGCCGCTTGACCGTTTGCCTCTCCTCTCCTTGCCGTCTCCCGCCAGGCTGAGCGGCTGGTGCGGGCCTACATCGAGCTGGCTGCGGTGCCTGCCCCCCAGGGGGACAACCCGGAGCCGCAGCCCTTCCCCACAAACATACGGCGGCAGGTAGGTGGGGTGCCGAGCCCGTTTGCTGCTGCGGCCTGCTCTTGTCGCCGTTGATCCCAAGGGGTGGACTAGCGTGTGTGGATAACAACCGACTTGTAGAGCATCTGGTGCATCCGCGTTAATACATTCCTGGGTTGCCAGCTTGCTTCCCGTACGTGCCCTGTGCGCCCCTGGCAATCACGACATGAAATACACATTCGACTGTTGAGCCAATCACCATAGGCCACACTATGACACTTGGACGGTGCTTTTGGATTCCCCCAGGTCGACGGCGGTCTGGACGCGCTCCCTGTGCCCTCCGCGCCCCTGCCCGTGGACCCCTCTGCGAGATACGCCGGACTGCCCACCTTTGCGGGCTTCGGCCCGCAGGTGGCGTACGCAGGTCCGGATTGCGACTGGAGGTGGTGCATGCCTTCCGGGCGTGTCTGTACACCGTATGTGTCAATGCCTGGCTGTTTTACTGCAGCTGCAGCGTGCGTGGCCAGGTGCCTCTCCGCATGCGACCGGGAGGACCATGCGTGTCCACTATCTGCGTGTGCAGGTGGCGAGCATGAATGATGATACCGTAAACACTGGACGACGACGTTTATAATTTCTGTACCTCCCTCCAGGTGGCATCAACAAGCCCAAGGTCATCATTGCCCTAGACACGCATGGGGGCAGCCACCGGCAGCTGGTCAAGAGCGGCAACGACGACCTGCGGCAGGTGGGTGGCTGTGTATAAGCACGTGTCTTAGCAGCTGAGTTAAGCACGTGTTTGCGTTAGGCAGCCAATGGCAGCTGCGGCAACGACGGCCTGCGGCAGGCAAATGGCTGTGTATTGACGCACACATGCCGCAGTGATCGGTGGTGCAGCAGGCAGCGAATCAGGGGCTGGAACAGCAACCGGCAAAAAGTGGGCCGCCTGGTGGGACTGCGTATCAGCATCTTCCTAAAACACTACGCCCAAGACTCGCAAGGTCACTGGCCTACGTCTGCTGTTCTGTCTCCTGTCCTATCACCCACACAGGACCTATTCCCTCTTCGCGTGCAGGCACAGCGAAATTCCCTGACGCCTTACACGATGTCTCGCGTTTTACGCTTATCCACACAGGACGCCGTGATGCAGCAGACCTTTGCGCTCATCAACGGTCTGCTGGCGAGGGACGCCGCAGCCTCGCGCCGCAGCCTGCGCATCGCCACCTACCGAGTGGTGCCCTTCACGCCCGTGGCAGGTTTGTATCAGTGAATCCAATGTTGGCTCTGTCGTACAACAAAGCGATCCCCCTCATGCGGTACCGTACGACACTCCGTACCACACCTGTGATCCTGTGTGTTACCCCACCCCAGGCCTGCTGCAGTGGGTTGAGGCCACGGAGCCGCTCAACAGCTACCTTGTGGGGCGCAACCACGCCGGAGGGGCGCACATGCGCTACCAGCCGCCCGGCGAGTGGAGCTGGATGCAGTGCTACCTGGTGGGTGCGGGTGTGCCTTGCGACTACAACGGAAATCGGGTGGTAACGCCAGGGGCAGCGCGCCGGGCGTGTCACGTGAACTACCCGCCTCCCCCCGTGTGGGCCTGCTCGCCCAGTCCCAGTTACACCTGCTCCAATTTCGTTACGGCGCGTTTGCTGTTGCCGTACGGCTCCTGCCGTACAAGCGAGCCCTGCCGTACAAGCTCTTCGTTGTGCCGTACGTGTCTCGTAGGCCATCCAGGACACCACCAAGAAGCTGAATGAGGCGGGGGCCAACGAGGCAACGCGCAGCGCCGAGCTGCTGGCGGTGAGTGCCATGTGTATTAAGGGCTGTGTATTAGCGTGCCAGCACGTCCACCTGGACTGCGTGCCTCCGCACCATGCGCCTCCATTACCCCCGTGCCTCCCGACCGCGTGCGTCCAGACCTTCACCGACTTGTGCCGGTCATGCCAACCCTTTCCCTCCAGGCCTTCACCGACGTGTGCCGGCGCTTCTCCCCTGCGCTGCACCACTTTTTCGTGGAGCGCTTCGCAACGCCGGCAGCGTGGCTGGAGGCACAGGTAGGCTCGGGCTGATATCACCGTGTGCTGCAACAAAAACTGCAACAACTACAGTGCAGTATGTGCAAGCTCCGCCTTGTCGAGCGCCTTGCAATGCAGCATGGCTGGAGGCGCATGCGGGTTGTCGGGTGCTTGTGGTGTGCTAGGCACAGGTGGGGCAATGGGCGGGGCGACCCCTAGCGCCGAGGGGCGAGGGCTGTACCGACCATCGTGGCAGTGTACCTGCTGCATACGTAATGATAGTGTCCCGGCGCGCGCACGCGTTGGTAACGCTTGCACACACGCCCGCACTCCACCTACACCACCTACACCCTACACCATGGCATCAAGGAAGGGCGAGTGTATGTCTTGGATTTGTTCCCTGTGTTACCGCAATTTACCTACACCGCTCCACCGCTGCCTGCTCCACCGCTGCCTGTCCCAACGCCAAATGTAACAGCAACGTAAATGCACCCCCGTCTCCACACGTGTCGCAGTCCACCTTCACCCGCTCATACATGGCATGACCGACATTCCCCTTTCCATCGGTAATGCCGGCAGTCCACCTGTACCTGCTCCACGGCCGCCTGCTCCATGGCCGGGTACCTGCTGGGGCTTGGGGACAGTCCACCCATTGAGCCGTAACATATATTGTATATATTGACGTATGATTACCTTCCTAAACTGGCAACGCCCGCACGCAGTCCACCTACACACGCTCCACGGCTGCATGCTCGATGGCTGGGTACCTGCTGGGGCTGGGCGACCGGCACAGCGGCAACATCCTGCTGCACACCGCCACAGCGGAGGTGGTGCACATCGACCTGGGCATCGCCTTCGAGCAGGTAAGGGAGGGTAGGGTGTGTCGTACAGCCTGCACACCTGCCGTACAGCCCCACACAAAGCCCTCTGCAGGACGGGCAGCTGCCCCGGATTCTCATGCGCTGTCCCTACTACGTAATAGCAGGAACTTTTACCCGCAAGTCCGTTCTTGCTACGTACTTGCATGCTAGCTTGCCCGCAGGGCCGTTACCTGACCAACGCGAGCTGGTTCGTTGACGTGTGCTCCTGCTCGTAAAACACTTGCTTGACACACGTCCCCAATCGCTTCCGCGCCCACAGGGCCGCTTCCTGACTACCCCCGAGCTGGTGCCCTTCCGCCTCACGCGGGACGTGGTGGACGGCATGGGCATCAACGGCATCGAGGTGCGTGGGGTGTGTCTTAACGTGCTGGTGTGTGTTAACCTGATTATGCCCCTCCGCCTCACGCGGGACCTGATGGACGGCGTGGGCATCAACGGCACCGAGGTGGGCGTCGCGTGTGTTAACACAGTGCCCGCAGTCTAACACTGCATTACACAGGTGTTTGGGGTCATGCTACAGCATGCGAGGGTGAGGCCAGAGTATACCCAACACTTGACCGCGAGGCTCAGCGACTGTGTGTAGCGCCCAGTACTTCTTCCGGACGGGCAGATTATTCGCACGACGCCTTCGTTATTCGCAGTGAAGCATCCAGCCCCCATTGCAAGAGGTCACTTCGCAGGGCCCCCCTTATCCCACTCCCTCCAACCCCTGTGCCCTTGGTACGCAGGGCCCGTTCCGTCGGTGCTGCGAGGAGACTTTAAGGGTGAGCGGGGTTCGGCGCCAAGCGGTCATGCCTGGGAGGGAACAAGCCCTGATGAGGATGTACCAAGCTGGAATGATGCATGGGGTTCCATGGCCAAACGGGCGAGCGTGGATGTGACCGTTTAGCCAGCAGCTGTGGCCAGCATGGCATCGGTTGCATCCAGAACTCATTTACTGACGTTGCTGACTGTCCGGCGCGTACAGGCAGTGTGACAACACCAAGTGGGGTCGTGCACGCAACGGTAGAGCCGAGACTGAGTCCGGCAGACGCGGCATGTCCCACACACACACACTCACACACGCGTGCTCTCTGCTAGCTGTGACGCTGAACGGGCACATGCATGCACGGAGCCCCCTCAGGTGCTACGCGGGAGCTCCGAGGCGTTGCTGACGGTGCTGGAGGTGGTGCTGCACGACCCGCTGTACAGGTGGGGCACGTGTATTAGCGTGAGGTGCCCTGTGTATTACCGGTATGGCTTGCGGTGCTGCTGGCGGCGCTGCAGGTGGTGCTGACATGAGGTGTGCGTATAGGTGGGGCACGTGTATTAGCGTGAGGTGCCCTGTGTATTACCGGTATGGCTTGCGGTGCTGCTGGCGGCGCTGCAGGTGGTGCTGACATGAGGTGTGCGTATAGGTGGGCACGTGTATTAGCGTCAGGTGCCCTGTGTATTACCGGTATGGCTTGCGGTGCTGCTGGCGGCGCTGGAGGTGGTGCTGACATGAGGTGTGCGTATAGGTGGGCACGTGTATTAGCGTCAGGCGCCCTGTGTATTACCGGTATGGCTTGCGGTGCTGCTGGCGGCGCTGGAGGTGGTGCTGACATGAGGTGTGCGTATAGGTGGGCACGTGTATTAGCGTGAGGTGCCCTGTGTATTACCGGTATGGCTTGCGGTGCTGCTGGCGGCGCTGGAGGTGGTGCTGACATGAGGTGTGCGTATAGGTGGGCATGTGTATTAGCGTCAGGTGCCCTGTGTATTACCGGTAGGTTTGCGGTGCTGCTGGCGGCGCTGGAGGTGGTGCTGACATGAGGTGTGCGTATAGGTGGGCATGTGTATTAGCGTCAGGTGCCCTGTGTATTACCGGTATGGCTTGCGGTGCTGCTGGCGGCGCTGGAGGTGGTGCTGGCATGAGGTGTGCGTATAGATGGGCACGTGTATTAGCGTGAGGTGCCCTGTGTATTACCGGTATGGCTTGCGGTGGTGCTGACATGACGTGTGCGTATGCATGTACGGCATTGCGAGCACCTCGACGCCACCTGTGCCTCCCTGCCCTCCCCCTCCCGCGCGGTCCATGTCCCAACCCACCCCTCCCCTTCTCTACTGCCCCGCTCCCCCCTTACTCACACTCTCCACCACCCGCGTGCCGCAACGTTACGTTCACAATTTATACACAATAGTAACTGCCCCTCCCCCTCTCAGGTGGTCCATGTCTCCCGCCAAGGCACGTGCCAAGCAACGCGACGCGCAACAACAGGCAGACGACGACGGTGGGTTGACCCAACACCCCTTTTGCAAATAGATGCCCTGGCCATTGGCTCCCCTAGCCGTCAGACCCGCGAGCCTTCATGCAGCGATAGCGCAGCCGACGCACAACAGCGTGCAGATGATGGGTTGATGACTGTGCGTGGAGTTCATCTTGCAACCTGCACAGGCCGCCCTTGCGTGCTTTTCTAGGCATTGCACATAAGCACTAGTTTGTTTTGGCGTATCCAGCGCACCGATCTGGTGGCGTAGGTATGCAGCGCGGATTCCGCCCGTGCCGTACTGCAGTCGGTCTGCAACCGAACAGTCTCATACAAATGCAGGTGAACTCAGTCTGACGCTGACATGCCCATCCGCTGTGCTCCGCAGATGCGGCGGCGTCGGTTGGCAACGCCGATGCAGCTCGTGCCGTGCTGCGGGTCAAGCAGAAGCTGGAGGGGAGGCTGGAGGCAGGGGGAGGTGGCGCGGGGGCGCAACGCGGTGCGGCGGCGGCGGCGGCAGGGCAAGCGGGGGCGCGGGGCGGGGCGGAGGGGGGCAGGGGGGCGGCGGCGGCGGCGGCGGGCGGGGCGGCGGGAGGTGGCGGCGCCCTGGCGGCGGTGGCGGCGGCCGCGGCGGTGGATGCGGTGGGGGCGCCGCTGAGCGTGGAGGGGCAGGTGAGGGACGCGGCTTACGGTACTGAAAATGGAAATGGGGTTCTTTGTTGGTTGTTGGTACAACTGCATGCTCGTGCCCGGCCTTGGGCTGCAGTTCGCGGGTTGGTGCACTACTGCGCCAGGCTGAGCCCCCCTGTGATGCTGCGCCTTCATCAGAGGTGACAACCGTCGCCATGCACAACTGCGAACCTAACAGGTACCAGTACGCAACCATCTGTTTGCCGCGCCTTCACTCGCCGGTCCCATTGCCCTGCCTTCCTCCTCCCCATGCCACTCCCCCCACTTCCCCCATCCTCCCCACGCGGTACCCCACATCCCCCCTAGGTCCGCGCTCTGCTGTCCGAGGCCCAGGACCCCCAGCGCCTGTGCCGCATGTACATCGGCTGGTCGCCGTGGATGTGATGGGCGCTCATCAGCATGTACATCGGCTGGTCGCCGTGGATGTGATGGGCGCTCAGCATGTACATCGGCTGGTCGCCGTGGATGTGATGGGCGCTCATCAGCATGTACATCGGCTGGTCGCCGTGGATGTGATGGGTGCTCATCAGCATGTACATCGGCTGGTCGCCGTGGATGTGATGGGCGCTCAGCATGTACATCGGCTGGTCGCCGTGGATGTGATGGGTTGATAGATGCGGTGAGGGGAGGTACGAGCGCAAAATCCAAAGCGAGTTCCAGAGACGTTGCCCTAGTCTAGACCGCAGTGACATGTGCGGTTACTAGGAGGTTAGCGACCGAAGAGAAAGCTGTTAGTCGAGTTGCTGACTGCTGTACTTATCTTTTCTGCGTTAGATCCAGCTGTGTCGGTGGCCCCCCGGCCCACGCGGGACAGACGGATGCGTGCTCGCGCGAATGCTATGCGATGCATACCTGCATCGAGATGGATGTGATGGGTGCTCAGCATGTACATCGGCTGGTCGCCGTGGATGTGATGGGTGCTCAGCATGTACATCGGCTGGTCGCCGTGGATGTGATGGGTGCTCAGCATGTACATCGGCTGGTCGCCGTGGATGTGATGGGTGCTCAGCATGTACATCGGCTGGTCGCCGTGGATGTGATGGGTGCTCAGCATGTACATCGGCTGGTCGCCGTGGATGTGATGGGCGCGGATGGGACGGGTACGGCATGTGCATGGCAGGGCGTAGCATGCGCCACACGTGGCATCAGCACGCGCAAGCGCCGCATTGCATGCCACGTTAGCAAGGCGCCGTGGATGCTACGCACGCGTCGGTCTGGCGCGTTCGTGCGGCCACGTGTGAATGGTGCACGCGCACGTGTCTTAAGCAGGGCCCGGTGCTGCGTGCGTTCCAGCTGGTCGTTAGTGTTTTGTATGGGGGTGGACACGTTGCCTGTGGCTGGGGGCTGTCAGGAAGTCCCTTAATGGGACCAAACAAGCCTTCGGCAATCAAGTGCCTGTAAGCGTGGCTTACGTACCCAGGATCACCGTGTTGGTCCACCACCCGGAGCAGTTCGGAAGCGCTAAGTAGAGCGGGAACACACGCAACCAGAAGGCGCTGAAGAAGTAAGGAGAACTATAGTACGAAGGCGAAGGGGAGACGATCCCCAAGGACAGCCGTATGTCCGAGCCTCAGTTAAGAGTCCGCTCCGCCTCCAAGCCGGGGCTCATATGCGACGCCCGAATCAGTGTACGGCCACTCTCATCTTGCACCAACCCTGCGGACTACTCTGCATGTCCGATATATATTACTATATGTAGAAGGAAGCTCTATTGCATCTAGCTGGCGACCTTACAGGGCCAAGGGGAAGGACTCCCTTGTGTAGGGACTTAGTCTCTGTGACGTGCTGCTGCGCACACGCTCACACGCAAACACGGTGACCTGGAGGCGTTGCAGCACCAGCGTCACGACCGCACTCACGCGCGGCTGACCAGCAGGCTGGCCAAGCGGCTGAGGCCGGACTCGGCAGACGGGGAGGAGGACGAGGAGGATGGGCACTTGGGCAGGGGGGCGAAGATGGTTGGGGAGAGGAGCATGAGCGGGCGGGAGTGGGAGGAGGAGGGAGGGGGACGGGCAGCCGGGTGAAGCTGAGTGGGAAGAGGAGGGGGCCAGACCTCGTGTTCCTGCTGAAGCACAGCGCGCGCACAGGGCGTTCAGTAGGAGGTAGCTCCCATGGTGAGCTACGGTAGGTCCATGGTGGGATGGGCGAACCATGGTGCAGCCGCTCGGTGTGGGGCGTGGTAAGAGTGTGCGGTATGAAGCCGAAGGAACAAGCCCACAGGGGGCATGCTGGAGTGTCTGAGGGGAGGCTGCAGGCGGGGTGGCAAGTGCGCCTTAGGTGCCACCGAGTGAGTTTAGCTACCGCTCGATAGGGGTGCTCAACGAGTGATGGTTAGCTTGCACACATCTGATGCACGTGCTGTCCCTGCGCCACATCTTATTACACACTGCGTGTCACTAGTGCCTGCCTTATAAGATGCTACTGTGTACGACCGCTGCACTTTGGCGCGTGCAGCCAATGTCAAGTGCCGGTACTGTAGGGCTGAAGGGTCTCGTGCAACAGGATACGGCGATGGGAACTCGAACGCATGTGCCGGTACCCACATAACGAACGTTTAAGCGGGTGCTATGTGCTTTATTCATCTTTGGTGGTCAGTCGGGCGGGTGCACTGAGCAGTGATGCCGTGCCGCCCGCGTTTTTGTGGTGCCCAGGGCAGGGGACCCCTGGTCCAGGGTGGGCTTCCTTGGTGGTGTCGTGTACGGCACCTGAGTGGTTCAGGTCGGCCAGGAGTCGGCCTAGAAGTGGTTAAGCGTTGTTTCGCTGGCGTTCCGGGGGCGCCGCGCCTGCTGCATCCGCACGCATGCTGAAGAGGGATGTACGGCATGAAAGCGGGACATGTGGAGGCTCGACGGGCTGTGACCAACCAAGCCAAACCACGGTACCGGCAATGCTTCAACCTTTCCTCACAGGGGCAGCGCAGTCTCCGATCTCTATCTGGACTGGGTACCGGGTATTCAGGTATATGCAGCTGCAACCATTACAGCGCCGCATCCTGCCATCAGCCATGTGATCAGCCATCAGCCATGTGATCAACTGCCGTCACACGCAGTCCCTAACAACGGAGCTAGGGGCACTCCTCCACCACACGTTCCTCCTGGCAAGACATCACTTGCCATGCAAAAAACCGGGTCTTCTTCGGTTCACTTCTTCAATACACGCGAAGTAGGAACGCATAACTTTCTCTCAAATGCTCATTCACGTCATGACGACAGGTCGTCAGCATCGCAGTGCATCAGTCCACAGTTCGGATGCGCCTCATTCGTTTGTATGCACAGCAGGCATCCCGCACCACAGGGTACCTTGCACTCACAGCGGCCGTTCGTGCACGGCCAGCACTCCGCAACAGCTGCAAGTAGCTTGTTGCTGCAGGCATGCAACATGCGATAATCTGCTGCTACACGTGCCTTTGGCCCTAGAGGCCGTCACTGTGTCTTGGTCCGGCTATGGACCCCTGGCTCTCGCCCACAGAGTAACACTGGATAACGTGCCCGCCCACAGCGACCCCTGCTCAGGGACCCTCCACACGCTTCCAGGAACAGGTGAGTCAGCCACGGGCTTGCATGGTTTGGTACAGGCCATTGGAGTTTGCCCCCCATGTGTGCCGAATGGGCGCTGGGAAGGACCTGAATCGCGGGCTCACTCCGACTTGGCCTCAGAGGCCTTGGCCTTGGCGGCCATCTGCGCCGCCTCCTTCGCACCCTTTCGCCGCGCGTCCGCCAGCGCCCACAGCCGTACGACAGCCACCACGTCAGCCGCCACGGCGCCCACCATCCAGCGAGTGGGGACCTCGTCACCGGCGGCCATGGTCTGCGAAAGGGGTACAAGGGGGAACGTGTGTTTGAAAGGAATGGTATGCTGGTATACGGCGGGGCACGGGGGCAGGGCGGCCAGGCCAGCTGTGCCATCGACAGAGTGCAAACATGCGATAGACAGAGTGCAAGCATGCCATCTCCAATGGTAGCACAATTGCGTCCATTGTAACGGCGTACGGCATACCGGTATGACTCTGTGTCAAGCCATGCGCTGGGGAGGCCACACGCCAGGGCGTGCCAGGCGGCATGGCATGCCACACACACGGCACAGCTTATACACAACTCCTTGCACCGTGAGCGTCCCAAGCACAGCTTGCAATCTCCCCACAGTACCCATGAGCCCATACAAAATGCCTCCCCTATTCCTAGAACCGGGTGCAACCCTGCGCCACAGCCAGCGTTGCCGCCCTACCCCCAACCGCAGCATGCAACCCCATGGGGTGCGCTGCGGCTGCACAACCATATCGTACAGTCGTACACCTGTACTGCTACCCACTAGTGTACTGCCTCCCTCACCTGGTACACGGTGTAGCTGTACCCAACCGCCACCACGGCCAAGATGGCCAGAGTGCAGCCCGCCACCACCCACGCGGCCTTGGCACACGTGCCGGCACGTGCCGCCTTGTCGTGCCGTACGATGAAGCACAGCGCCAGGAAGCACAGCGGGAAGGCCACGTGGGCGGCGTCCAGAGCACGTGTCTCGGGGAACATGAAAGCACGGAGGAGGCCCAGGCCAGACAGGACTGCGGGTTAGCCGGGGAGATTGGTGGCCGGGGAGGGAGCACGGGACGTTGAAGGAGGATCACGGAAAGGCGGGGAGCTGAATTTACCGGCAAGGAGGCTTATCTGCGAGGATTTTGGGTGAGGCAGAGGATACACAGGACAAACACGCACTTGGCTACATACCGACGATGCTACGGAGTTACGTTTGTAATATCCATCGGCTAGGCCCACAGATGGGAGCGGCGATGGTGGGCGCATGCCTAAGCCACATCTACACCTGGCTAACGCCGCCTACTTCAGCCCATCGCCTCAAAACATATTCTCCATGCGGGGCATGGCCATGCGTGACCTTTTCCTGTTTATCTGCGTGCCATGGATTCTATATATCCCATTCCCTGCACCGCATCCGCTACACACCTGAATTCCGAGCCCCTGTAACCTTCTTACGAAGAAAAATAAATGGAAAAAACACCTGGCTACCCCTACTTACCCAGCTGCAGAATGGTGAGGCTTCCCAGGTACTCGTTGCGAAGGGGCACCAGGGCCTCAACACATTGGCACAGGACGTAGCCTAGGAACATGAGGCTTGAGCCGAAGACCTGTGTTGGGTGGAGGCATGGTGGGGTAAGCATCGTGTAGTAGGGGTTGCAGGAAAGGGTGTTGGACTGCCGGGAGGCAGAGTGTATGGGGTCGCGCTGTGCGAGACGACATGCCAGGTGCGTACCTCGTATCCAATGTGGCCATCTCAAGAAGAGGTGACACCCTGACACGTTCGATAACAGTGCGAAGCGATTGCGTGGGTGCGAGGAACAGGTCGGCATGGCATGCGGGCTCACCGTGTAGTCGACCGACTGCTGTAACGCGCCGAGCCCAAATCGAGTGACGATCTTGTCGTCAGCAATGTCAAGATGTGGATACACCGCGGCGAGGTACGTAAGGGTCAAAATCGCCGAAGGGAGAAGGGGAAAGGGAGCCTTCTGCTGCTCCGACGGGTCTGGAAACATTTTCGCAGGTAGGTGCTCTGCTGAATAGTACTTCAAAGATACTTGACCGGGTAGGACTTCCTTGCTCGCGTGTATAGCGGTAGGAAGAAATGCATGTGCAATTTATAGGCAAGGATAGTAGTGGTAGAGCCGTTAGTGCAATCGGTTGTGGTAGAAGCGATAGCAGCGCTTACTCACACGTTTTAATCAATATTGTATTCGTGCAGTGCGGGTTCACGAACGCGCGTAGGGGTCTGGCAATGTGCCGTTGGTCTGTGATACGACGGTCCAACAAGTTGTAACAACACATCGGCGAGGGCAGTACGCAGTCTACAGCTATAAAAAGGAGTTGTGGATATGTTGGATAAGTCCTGACTCGCTAATGGCCCTCAAAATGCACGGTCTCCCCTGGACTGCCTGAACTGCCCGACGACCCCCCGACCGACGCCGATGGGCGGAACACGTGCATGCCACAGCTTGCAAGAACGGAAGGCCGCTAAGACCGCAATGGCTGCCCCCGGCGCGTATCAGGGCATTTATGGGCAAAGCGCGTCCGTCACACTCGGGGTGACACGTGGCAGGCCACCTAGCGCATATGGACGAGCGCGCACTGCGCTACCCGCATGTGAGCGGAGGCTCACACACCTTGCCTCTGGGCAGAGCTGTCAAGCGCTTATGTTACTGACCAGGGAAGGGGTCGTTAATCGCCCAGAGGCAAGGTGTGTGAGCCTCCGCTCACACCGCAGGCCCAGTGCCGCTACCTCATGGCACCCTGCACGTTCCTGCTGCCGGCCGCTGCCAAAATTCACCTGTAAACCACGTCATTGCAGGCGTCAAATTGCAGCTACACCTTCAAATTCGAAATCAGACCGAAGCCTTGCGGCTGCAGCGCTGCTACAGGCTACGTGCCCCACGCACGGCTAGGCCCCCGTCAGCTGCACCATGTGCCGGTACGCGAGCCATTACTAACCTTACTTGCGCCGCATCAGCCGCGAACTTACGTGCACGCTGCCACGCACGCCCTCGCGCGCCACCCTCCCCAGCACCACAATCTGAAGTCTTCATCCGAGCAGGTAGACCGCGGTGGCCCCCTACTTGCCCCCGGTCAGCCTCGACCCCATCTGTACGCTGCCCCGCACACCCGCCTTTCCGCGCCGCCCGCCGTCCGCCCCGCCCGCCCCCGATCCCGTCTGGCCTGGGTGCAACAGCTCCCGGGCGGACGACGGCACCTCCTGTGTATTAGCGAAACAATGGGTGGGGGAGGGCAATGATCACGGAGGGCTGGTCGCCTGTTGGCCGCAGGGTTCCTGCCCGTGGGTACGGCATGCAATGACGCGAGGAAACCGTGTAAGGCGTCATGGAAGCACGGAACAGCTGATGTCTGCGTGGGAAGAGGTGGGTTCGTGCCCGGCGGTGGCAGCAACGGCAGCTTCCGAGTGGAGGAGGCGCTTTCGCTAAGTAACAATATGTGACATAATGTAACCCATTGCCTACGATCGTTATGCAGGGGCGGGTTGGCCCATATTCCCGGCCCCCAACGCCTTATCAATGCCTCAGCGCGAATCATATGTGTCCGGGCAACCCTCCTGCAGGCCGTACACTCCGGTACGGATCCCATGTGGCTTACCTGTCGTACAGGATTACCACACCTGCCATAGACCAAAAGCTTCTGTGTGCGGACTACCCACCTGCAGTCCGTGCACCCGCAGCTGGGAGTGTGTGCCCAGGGGCAGCTGCCGCTCCGCCTCGCGCACACGCACACGCTTCTCCTGCAGGTGTCGTATAGCAGCGGGGTGGCACGTGATCTAGCGCACGTGGAACGAGGCCAACGACGGTTTGCATTAAAGCAGTCGTTCCCATCCAACACTCGGTAAAATCCACGCTCTCCTCTTGCGCGGCACGTGGAAAGTGCCACATATGGCACGACGCCCTCCCCTAACTGCCCCTACTGCCGCTCCGCACGGGCTGCGTCCCTTCGCTTCTGCCAGGGGAGCTGGCCCCTGTGACGGCGCGTTGGTTCGCCACGCCTGTCCCAATGCCCGGCGGACCAGTCTCCCCTCGCCCCCCCTAGACTGGACCAGCCGGCCACCCCCGTGCCTTGTGTTCCTTGCACAACCTTGCAGCCGCCCGACCCACCTCCAGCTTCAGCGTTGCCCGCTGCATGGGCGAATAGTCCTTGGACACGGCCTCCTCGTCCAGGCCCGCCTCGCCCTGCATGTGAACAGTGACACGTGCCAGGCACACGCGTCAGGCACACACGTGGCGGTGGCACACGGTCCTTGCCAGCATGAGTGCGTGCTGCTCTTCCAGGCAAGCGTGTTTATCGACAAGGGCTGAGCCAGTACCTGTGCGGCAACTTCAATTCCACTATCAAGCGACACACTGAGGAACCGGTAACAACAAGCAGTAGCTTCGTGACATAGCCGCCCAATATTGTTAAGGCAAATTGTGAATACTGTATTTTTCGGAGCCCGTCGGGCCCCTTCTGACTCACACATGCACGCATTCGACCGCGGCGCCTCAGGCCCACCGCCCACCTCGCCCTACTGTCCATTAGGCCACGTGCTGTACAAGGTGCTATACAAGGTGCTATACAAGGTGCTATACAAGGTGCTATACAAGGTGCTATACAAGGTGCTATACAAGGTGCTATACAAGGTGCTGTACAAGGTGCTATACAAGGTGCTATACAAGGTGCTATACAAGGTGCTATACAAGGTGCTGTACAAGGTGCTATACAAGGTGCTATACAAGGTGCTATACAAGGTGCTATACAAGGTGCAAGGTGCACGGTACGGGAACCTACCACAGCGCGGGCATGCTGTATTCCTTTCGTTGGGCGCTGCTCACCTCTTCCCCCTGCCCGCCCGCCGCCCCCGCCGGGCCCTCGCCCTCCTGGCCCTCCTGGCCCTCCTCCCCGTCCTGCGTTGCCTGCGATGGGATGCACGCAGGGTATGGCTATGTGGCTGGGGTTGCGAAGAGAGGCTGTGGCTAGTTCCTGGCGCAAGTACAACGTGCCGGAGCCGCCACGGCACAATGCCGACGTGTTGTCCAAGCCACGTGTCTATTTGCCAACACACCCTCCCCTCCCCACCTGACCAAGTGCAATGTGCGGGGACCACCATGGCACAATGCAGACAGGCTGGCCCGCCTCGACGTACCGTACATCGTTACCACCGCAACCTCCCATTCCCTGACGCCTGATACGGTTTCCTTGTGTTCTACGCGTACCCTCCCACCCTTACCTGTGCCGCTTATGCCACGGCACTCTCCCACTCCCACCTGTGCCAGGTACAGGTTTGCGGTTCCCGCCATCAACGCGCCCCGCCCACTGCCCTGACATTCTTCACACCCCCACCTGCGCCAGGTACAGGTTTGCGTTCTCCGCCAGCGGCGGCCTCCTCGCCTCCCCGCGCGGGTCGCGCCACGTCTTCCGCCGCTCCAGCTGCCACGTGTGCTCGCCCAGCAGCCCCACGCAGCAGCCATCAAGGTCCCACAGTGAGGCGTTGAAGTCCTTGGACGCGGCCACCAGCAGGTCCCTGGGGGTGCAAAATAATTCACAGGAAACACTGTTTAAAGCAAATAAAATTTAGAAGGATTTCGGTTGTTTGGTTGGGAGCAGGTTGGACGCAGCCACCAGCAGGTCCCTGGGGGCCCCCAAAAATCGGCACAGGAATGAATGCTGTTTGACAAATAGTGTTAAGGAGGATAAGGGCGACTGTGCAGAAAATGTAATTGGTTGGGGACAGGTCTGTGGACTGGCTCTGCGCACGATGGACGAGGCGCTGAAGTCCTTGGACGCGGCAACCAGCAGGTCCTGGGGGACCAAGGGGGCAAAGGACACGCTGTGTAGTAAACAGGAATAAGGAGGCAAAGAGCGACTGCTCGGATGTAAACGTATTTGGATGGGAACAGGTTGGACGCAGCGACCAGCAGGTCCCTGGGGGCCAAGGAGGGCAGAAACGTGCGGTATCAAGAAGGAGAAGAGAAGTAGTCAGATTGCGTGAAGGTAGATGACGGGCACACATGTAAACAAGCACAAGAGTGCGGAACGCCTCCCGCACCACCTACAGTCCACCTCTCCCAACGCCCGCTCTGGGATCCTTTCCGATCCCCTATCGCGTTTACATGCGACCCCCGCCCCCGCCCGCACCTGTCCGGCACCGCTGACAATGCGTTGATTCCCCCATCGTGCGCCAACCAGTGTGACCGCTGCTTGAACGAGTCACGGCAGGCCTGCAGGTGGAAACCAACATACGTTTCACACTGCGTACCGTAGTAGATTGCGTTGCAGTAATACCAAAGCACGCGTCAAAGCAGGAATATGGCAATTGGGACCGCTGCTTGAACGAGTCACGGCAGGCCTGAGGGTGGGACGAAACATCCGTGTGCTAGCCTTCGTGGTCCGGATGTGTGCGCAACCGGCAACCGTGAGTGAGGCGAGAGGGTCCGCGTGCAGAAAGTCGGCTGTCGCACAACATCTCTGCCCATGTGATCAAAGCTCCCCAACATTTCCCGCCAGCCTCCCCTTCTGCCATCAATGCGGGTTAGCATGCCAGTCTTGGGAAACCCTCCAGCCCTTTCCCAACGCCCCAACGGCGCATCCGCATGCTTCAGGTGCGCGCACCCTCCCTGACCACCATGACACCATAGTGTACGGCACTACACATGCGTACATATCAACCGTGCTAAACACAAAGCCGTGACGTGGTAGCACATGCGCACACGTGTGTTACGCTCTCTTCCTCACCCGCATGCTACCAGTGTCCACGCCCTCCCGCAGGTCCCACACGCGGATGTGTCCCGCCGTGTCGCCCGCTGCCACGTGGTCGTGCCGCCCAGTCACGCAGCACGCGGACACGCTGTCCAGCCGGCCCTGGGCCGCGGGGAGGGTGGCCAGTAGCTTGCCTGCGGGCTTACGGGTAAAGCGCGAGGAAGTATTACCGCCACGTGCCACTGGCTACAGGATTCTCGTCACGCTGTAGCGTCAATGCGTCAATGCCCTTGCGTGCCCCACTGTGTGCGCTAATGGCAGACCGCGCCCACTGCCCCCCACCCCCACGGCAAAGCTGTTGTGAGTGATCGTGCCTGTGCCACGGCGGCACCTGTGCCCCATGCATCGGTCTGTCTCGTAAAACAGACCCATGGGACTGCGTAAGTCCCCTGGAAGGTTTTGGGCAGTGTTGGCCCACCAATGGGAATGACCCATCGAGCAAATCTGATTCTGGCAGTCAGCTGCCTTCCGTTGCGTCCTTGGCTTGGGCCATGGGCCTACAAAATCCCCGAGCAGTGACCGGTTCGGGATGGTCACGTTGCCAACCGGTACTGAATGCGGCAGCGGTCTCCAGTAGAGACATCATAGGAGAAGCGTGTGTGATTGTGGTCTGAGGTCACGCCCACACGCTGCCTTTGCTCTGCTCGGGCTTATTAGAGCACACTCGTCTCCTCATCATACGTTAGCCCACAGGGGCCTCCGCTAGCGTACCTCCAGAGCGCACCCTTGCTGGGCGCGCCACAAAACCGAAGACCTGCAGTAGGTCACATTATCCTATCGCGACACGTGGAGCCCTATAATAAGTTTCATTCCAGAGATATTACAGTATTATTGTAATGACTTCCTTACCAACCCCAGCGCTCACCTGTGGCGCCCACCAGCCAAACCCGCATCAGCCCGTCCCCTCCGAATGACAGCAGCAGGCACGGGCAGTGCGCCCCGCCGCCGCTGCTTGCCGCCGCCGCCTCTGCCTCCGCTGCTGCCGCCGCCGCCGCCGCGCCCGCCAGGGTGGTACTGCTCCTGCCCCCTGGCGCTGTCCCGCTAGTGCTGGTGGTGCCACCCGGCCGTGTGCTGCCGCTGTGGCTTAGCAGGTGCGGCCGCATGTCGGGCTGTGCTGGCGCCACCTGGGTGAGCGCCCTCGGCCTAGGGAGGAATAGGGAGCAAGGCGTCAGGAGGAGTTGCTCGCTGTGCGTGCTGTTGTGCATGGTCGGTGCGTGCGTCGGACAAGGGCGCCGCCTGCGCGGGAGGCCTTGTGGCTTGGACCCAGCGCGTGGCGGTGTGGGCACATTGCGGACACCTCTGACGGTTGCAACCACGCGGGCCCACGTGACCCCACACGCACAGCACAACACCACCTCCCAACTCCCAACTCCCACCTCCCACCTCCCACCTCCCAACTCACAACTCCCAACACCCCGTCCCCGCCGGCAGCGGCAGCAGCAGCCACACCAGTCCTCCTAACCCCCCTCCCCCTTCCCACCGCCTCTCCTGTTTTCACATTGCCCGCCGGCAGCGGTGGCAGCAGCCACACCAGCCTCCCCCTCACCCCCACCCCCTCTCCTTTGCCTCTCACCCCTTCTCCGCAGGCAGCGGCGGCAGCAGCCACACCACCAGCCTCCTCCCCCACTCCCCACCCACTCTCCACGGTTTCCCGGCGTTTACGCGTACCCACTCTCGACCCCTAGGGCCTCTCCTGTGCCTCTTCCCCCTTGCCCGCTGGTAGCGGCGGCAGCAGCCACACCGGCCTCCACCCCCAATCCCACCCCCACCCCCAACCCCTCGCCCCTCCCTCACCCCTTGCCCACTGGCAGTGGTGGCAGCAGCCACACCAGGCGCTCCACGGAGGACTCGTAACGCTCAGCACGGTGGAACAGCGAGGTGCGCCGCTCGCCTGCAGGGTGGGGCGAGCGAGGACAATGTTGCCTATATGTGGGCTATTAGCAGTTAATCGTGTCAAGCTGAAGGGGTATGCCGCTCAGAGGAGTGCAAGAGCGAGGTGCGCCGCTCGCCTGCAGGGGAAGGGTGTCGGAAGGAGGCACGTGGCTGTCACCGTTGCAACGCAGGTGGGCTATTGGCGGTTGGTCGTGTCATGCTAAAGGGCCACGGTGCGCCGCTCGCCTGCGGGGGGACGGGATGGCTACTACATTGCTGTTACTGTACAGACACTCGCTTGGCCATGGTTGCACACACTTGTCAGGTAGTAACACAACGCTATTTTTATTACAACCGTTTCTATATTGTCTTTACCATATTGTCAAAAACATACCTGTGAACAGGTGGTATATGTTGACGCGGCCCTCGTAGTCGCCCGTGGCTAGCAGCTGGCGGGGGTGGCACGCGGCCATGGCTGTGATGTCCTCCCGGTGACCCTCAAACTCGCGGTACTCGGTGACCTGACAGCCAATAACATATACTGTCAATGACAAAAAATATACATACTAATTTTATTTTATTGTTATTTTCTTATCCCGAGAAGTGTCGTGGCTGTGATGTCCGCCCGGTGCCCCTCAAACTCGCGGTATTTCGTCACCTGACAGCATGACCCAGGCAAAATATACGGTGAATATTAAAAACACAACGCCAAATAATGCATTCAAAGAGCGTCGTGGCGGTAATGTCGTCCCGGTGCCCCTCAAACCCTAAACCACTCCCCTGCCGCTTCCCTTCCCCGTAACCCACACCCCTCCAGCACCTGCAAGTACATGTCCCGGCCCCTCACCTCCCACGACCCGCTCTCCTCGTCGTCACACACGAACACCCTCGCGTTCCATCCCTCCCTAACACAAACCCCTCCCCCTCCGCCCCCGCGCCTCCTCAAACCCCAGCCCACCCATCCCCCACCCCCCTGCCGCACCCCTTTCCCCTAACCCACACCCCTCCACCGCCCCCGGCTGCAACTCCAAGGGGGGGGGAGCAACTACTACTTGCGTAAAATACGTAACTAGTAAGTGCTCCCCCTTCGCTCACCTCCCCCGCCCCGTTCTCCTCGTCGTCCCACACAAACACGCGCGCGTTCCACCCCTTTTCCCCTCCCCACCAGCACGAGGCTTCCCGCCCAACCCCCAACCCCCAACCCCCCTTCTCCCTCACCTCCCCCGCCCCGCTCTCCTCGTCGTCCCACACGAATACCCGTGCGTTCCACCCAGCGGCGTAGACGGCGTCCGCGAAGCGCTTCTCGTCGCGCGCGTACAGCACGCACGACACCTCCAGCGGCTCCTCGTCTGTTGGCCAAGTGAGAGCGCAAAAACCCGGTTCAGAAACAGGTCCATGATATTAAGTCAAAATATGTTCATGCTCCTTGGAGCACCTCGATATGCGTGAAAAGGAAGGGTGCATATACACAGCACGCACTACAACTCCAGCTGCGTGTTGTCGAGAGAAAGCCAACAAGTGATCGGGTGGGTGCAATGGGAGCTCCATGCACACCTTTTGTACAATCTAGGTTCAACACGGCGGGAACACGGAGCTACATATACATTTGACTTGTACTCGCGCAGCAGCGATCCGTTGTTGAAGTTCCACACGCCCGTGATTTATTAAAGCCCAACAATAAGACTGATTTCGGCGGGCACCATATAGCATTGGACGCACTGTTTTTGTGCCCACGCAGCACGGCAGCAGCGAGCTGTTGTTGAACTTTCCACACGCCCGTGAATTGATGGAAAACCCACAATAGGACAGACTTCAGCAGGCTTGAAACAGCAACATATACATACATTTGACTCACTGTGTTTGTACTCTCGCAGCAGCGATCCGTTGTTGAAGTTCCACATGCGCACGCTGCCGTCGTTGCCGGCGGTCAGCAGGCGGCGCTGGTTGACGTCGAAGGCGGCGGCGGTTAGGCGAGACTCGCCGTGAGCCTGAGTGAAGCGGCCCTCCCTGAGGGGGGAAACCGGCGGAGCGCAGGGTGGAAGGGGGGAAGAAATCATTAAAACGCAGGGATGGGGCGGGGCATAGCTCGCCGTGCGCCTGCGTGAAGCGGCCCTCCCTGTAGGAGGGGCACACCAGTCATCGATGAACGTGTGTATGAGATTGTGTGTTAGTAGAGCAGTAGTGAAGAACAGGATGTGGCGGACCGGGGAGCGCAGCTGTTAACATTGTGCGTGAAGCGGCCCTCCCCGGGCGGCGAGAGGGGCGGGAAAGACGCTACGAAAACGCCGTCACCACCACGTTAATACACATGCACCCACCTGCTGCCCGTCATGGCGTTCCACACGCACACAGTGCCGCCCTCGTCCGCCGTCACCACCACATTAATACACATGCACCCACCTGCTGCCCGTCATGGCGTTCCACACGCACACGGTGCGCCCTGATCGCCGTCACCACCACGTTAATACACATGCACCCACCTGCTGCCCGTCATGACGTTCGACACGCACACGGTGCCGCCCTCGTCCGCCGTCACCACCACGTTGATACACATGCACCCACCTGCTGCCCGTCATGACGTTCGACACGCACACGGTGCCGCCCTCGTCCGCCGTCACCACCACGTTAATACACATGCACCCACCTGCTGCCCGTCATGGCGTTCCACACGCACACGGTGCCGCCCTCGTCCGCCGTCACCACCACGTTGAACACGCTGTTGTAAAGCGCCGCCTTTATGCTCTCCATGTGGCCAGTGCGGTCCTGGGAAAGGACGGAGGGAAAGGAAGGAAAGGTAGGATGGAAGGTAGGACAGAGAGGCGTTTTCGCGGCATCCTCCAGCACCGAGGAATCACAGGCGGTACGGCTGTGGCCACCTCCATGCCGCCCGTGCAGTTGGGGATACGCGCAACGCGCGAGGAAACCGTGTGAGGAGTCATGGAAGCACGGAAACGCTGGTGCCTGCACACGAAGGGGAATGCAGTGCAGTTGGGGAGGGTGGGGGGCGGGGACCGACGGCAACAGCTCGTTACGCGTGTACGGCAGCGTACGGCACGCATACGATGCATGGCATGTGGCATGGGCACAAAGCTCTTCAGGCGCGCATGTCGACCGTGTGGTGTTGTCCAGCTATGGGCTCATGCGTGTTAGTGCACCGTGCACCGTGCACCGTGGTGTACAGCATTGCGCACTGCGCCACGTGCTGTGAGACCAGCACGGACGCAGCTTCCGTTGGCGCATGCACCGCTGGGGTCCCCAAAGTTGAAACGCCCATCCGGCTCACTCATTGCAACGCTACCAATCATCAAGCCAGGTTCTCAATGCTGTGCGCTTGCGGTCCCCAAAGGTTAAACGCCCATCCAGCTCACTCATGTCGGCTAACCCACCGTGTCCACCATCTTGTGCACCCAGCCAACCCACACACACACCCCACCACCACCATGTCAACGCTACCCCACATGCCAAGCTAACCCACGCCCGCTAACCCACCATGGCCACCATCTTGTGCACCCACGCGTACGGCTTTGACACCGCCGTGATGCAGCGCCTGCAGGCGGCAGCAGCAGGGGCCAAGGGTGCGTGTGTCGGCACATGGATGGGAGCAGAAGGACATGTGTATTATGAACAGCTACGATTTCAGGCCCAGTAGGGCGCGTCCGGAGAGCCAAGACGGCCATGTCAACGAAACATACGTAACATAAGTAACAACACAAGTAACACAAGTATCAGCATAAGTAACATGGGATTGCTTGTACACCGTCGCGATACAGCCAGTGCCTGAATGGCAGCTGGAGGGTCAAGGTGGAGGCGCAGGGGAGTGGAGTGGACTCCGGGCTCCTGTCCACGCTAGATCACCGTTGCCAGCACGTGCATGCGCCCCTAACCCGCTTACCCCCCAATCCCCAAACCTCCAGTACCGGTACAATGTGCATTTAATATAAAAAATATGACGTATGAACATCTGAATGCATTAACATTCAGGCCCTGCCCACCTGTGGCTCGGGTCGTATATGAGGGTGTTGGGCCGCGCCTCCTCTGGTCGCTTCCAGTCGTCTTCTGTCAGCGTCTGCAAGCACTTGTGGTTGCGCAGGTCCCACACCTGGGGAGAGGGGGGAGGGGGGGAGGGAGGTACTGGTAAAGCGAGGAGTGGCCGCGACAGTATGGTACGGTAATAGTACTACGGGCTGTCGGTTCTGTCAAGGTCTGCAGGCACTTGCGGTTGCGTAGGTCCCACACCTTGTGGAGGGCAGAGGGGAACAAAGGACTAGGAGGTGGTGGCGGGGGAAGGGAGTGTTTTCCGGCATGGGGCGTTGGATGCTGCGTGGATTAGATGTGGATGTATTGGATCCCGAACGAACAGACTCGGTGCCCCGCTGCTTGCTGTGCGCCTGCTCACAAAAAGTAAAAGGAGGTAAATGATGGGGGAATCCCTTCCCCTGGCGCCAATGGAGTGGGTGGGGGAATACGATCCTTACGGGTCCACCGCCCAAACCATGGTTGTGAATCTGAAAGCAAGTGTGGATGCGCAAGCGCAAGACCGCTTCATAACACACTCCGTCCCTTCAGAAAGGAACAGAGGGAGGAGTCAGTAAACCGTCGGGGATACGGCTAAAACTGGCGACCTTGCGCGACCAAAGCAAGGTCATCAACGCAGCACGGCCCGTCGTAAAGGCCGTAGATATGTCGTACAAACTGTTACAGGCATGCCTTATAGCCCGTATAGATCCTGTCGTACATGTCCTGTCGTACAGCCCCTGCTGCCGTACCTTGATGACCTTGTCCACGGACAGCGTGAACACGTGGTTGAGCCGCTCGTCCAGCGCGATGGACTTGACGCTGGCGGTGTGGCCCGACAGGTCGCCGATCTGCGAAATGCGAAATGCGACAAGGGGTCAGCAGTAATGATCCGTTTGTAAGCTGCAGCAAGTAGACATGTCCCACGGCGTTATAGAATAAAACTAGTGATGCCAGGTGACTCGTGTTCCCGCACGCACAGGGCCCTAATCTGTGGGGAGGACGGCCGCGGGTGCAGCCCCCCACCCCACTATCCCTTTCTTTGTTCGCGCCCCTGCCCCTTAAGATCTGCCCCTGCCCCCCTCAAAATGCCCCTGCCCCCAGCCCCGTGTCACGTTTCTGATGCTGGCCCCAGCCTCACGCACCTTGCGCATGGGTGTGTGTTACCTTCACGTTGCTGCCCCCAGCCCCCACCCCCCCAACACACGCACCTTGGGCATGGGTGTGTACGTTTCTGTTGCTGCCCCCCCCCAACACACGCACCTTGCGCGTGGGTGTGTATTATGTTTCTGTTGCTGCCCCCCATCCCGATGTGTATTACGTTTCTGTTGCTGCCCCCCACCCCCCCAACACACGCACCTTGCGCATGGTGTTGCCCTGCCATAGGATGATGTCGCGCTCTTGGCCGCAGCTGGCAAACATGGAGTAGGCCCTGGGGGAGAAGAGCGGGGACGATTTGTTATTGAACAATAAGTAGCGCTAATATTGGTGTAGTAGGACCCTTCGGTCGTGTTCCCGGCCGCTGCTGGCAAACATGGAGTAGGAAAGGGGAGCGGGAGGGATGGCGATAAGGGCGCGTCCTTCGCCAGCATCATTCTCGGACAGGATGACCTTGAGACCCGCGGCTGCACCTGTTGTTCGCTCTCGCACAGGGCGGCCTGCCCACCCCGAGTGCTGTGCCCATCGCGCTTCATCGCTCTTCCCACGTTAACCCACCTGCACCACACGAAGCCGTGCACCGCCTTGAGGTGGTGGGCGCACGTGTTGATGACACGCTCCCGTACGAAGTCGTACACCTGCGCAGGGCAACGGGCAGGCGTGCTGGTTCCACGGGGGCCAGGGCGGCGCGCAACTGGTGCGAGATCCTACATCGCGTCATGGGCTAAGGCCGGTTGCGGAGATTCCTACACAGGGGTGCGCCGGCCAACGCTGCGTGAAATCACGGACAAACTGCGCAGGGCACCTGTGCGAAGTGCGCAGAACACCTGTGCACCCCGTCCGTCCTTACACACCCGACGCCCTGGCGTTCCTTGAACCCTCCCCGCCGCCTCCTGGCCCCCCTGTGCATTTTCCGGTTCTGTTCCATTGCCGCTCTGCGGCTACCCTCCTGTGCCGTGTGCTGTAGCCTCAGCTTTTTGGTGCTACGGCACCGGACAAGCCTTACTGCTCTTGCTGTCTGATGTGTTTTGGCTGCTGTGTACCGGTACGGCACTGGCGGCGTCCAATCAGACTGGAGTGTTCAGCACCACGATGGCGCACCTTGATGGTGGAGTCGAGGGAGGCGGACACCAGGCCGATCTCGGGGATCCACGATATCTGTTGGTGGGTTAGAAAGGTGCACACCCCGAAAGGGTTGGGGGGTGTGGCGATGAGCATGCGGTCGGGTGGACCACTGCAGCAATAAGCAAATCCGTCGCGTCGCTCCGCAACTACTGCAGCCAGAACCTTACGGTAACGCGGCCCCCGCAACCCGCACCTCGCACCTCGCCGACACCACAAATAAAGCAGATGCGCGTTGCCGGAAAACAGTGCCGAATCGGATGGGCCAGACGGGCGACCGACAGCACCAGCCAGCAGCCAACCCTGCCTGCCCCAGCACCCGCACCCCACGCACACCCCCCACGCCCCACGGTTTCCTCGCGTTTACGCACGCCCCAACGACCCAGAAACTGACCTGGCTGACCCAGTCGCTGTGGTCCTGGTGGATGTAGATGTAATCCTGCGGAGCGGCAACAGGGCCAGCACCACAGTCAACGAATAAAAAATAATTGCAGTTGAGCTATCAAGCCTAGGTGGAGCATTTCAGGGACGAGTGGATGTGTTCTTGGTGATCTCCGTGGAATCCTTGAGGGGTCCCGTCAAAACCAACCACTGCGCTTCCCGACCCTGACTGCACGCATGCTGGAACGCAGCTCCTTAACACACGCACGCGCACGCACACCTACCTGATGCTCATCCGTGCTGATCATGTCGCGCGCCGGCCACTCCCTGCTACCGCACAGCAGCATGATTGCCGCGCCCTTGCTGTCGCCGTACACCAGCTGCTCTCCGGCGTCGTTGGTCACCAACGTCATGCACTGCGGCACGCCCATGCCGCCTGTGCGGTGGGTTAAGGAGGACGTATGCATGTGTATTAAGAGCGGGTCTGTTAGGGGTATTGCCGTACACCAGCTGCTCTCCCGCGTCATTGGTCACCAACGTCATGCACTGCGGCACGCCCATGCCGCCTGCGCGGTGGGTTAAGGAGGACGTGTGCATGTGTATTAAGAGCGGGTGTGCTAGGGATATTGCCGTACACCAGCTGCTCTCCCGCGTCATTGGTCACCAACGTCATGCACTGCGGCACGCCCATGCCGCCTGCGCGGTGGGTTAAGGAGGACGTGTGCATGTGTATTCAGAGCGGGTCGGTTCGGGGTATTGCCGTACTAGTTGCTCCCCCGCGTCATTGGTCACCAACGTCATGCACTGCGGCACGCCCATGCCGCCTGCGCGGTGGGTTAAGGAGGGAGTGTGCACGTGTATGAAGGGCAAGTGCAGTAGGGGTATTGCCGTACACGCGCCAGCTGCACTGAGGCATGCCCATGCCACCTATGGAAAAGGGAGCGGTGAAGGCACACACATGCACTGTGCACGCACAGCGCCTCCCAGTGTCAAATGTTCTGTATAAACACAGTGATGTATAAATACAGTGATGCGCATCGCATCTGTCGGCCCCCACCTGACGCGTACACGCGGCCTGTGAGGTCGAAGGACCCCCTGTTGGCGTCGTAGTAGGATATGGCCCTGTCCACTGTAGTGAACACCAGCTTGCGAGCCACGGGCATGAAGATGCCGTCGGTAATCCACGACGAGCCGATCTGTTGGCGGGGCAGGCAATGTTAGGTGCATACGTCCGCACAACGAACGTTGCCAGCAGTAAGGTGTACGGTACCAGCAGTAATCGTCACCAATACGGGGCTATCCTGCTCAGCGCAGGGTGGTAACACCAGCCATGATCCAGGAACGAGAAAGAGCCGACCATGCTACACTGCAACGTGTGTCGTTACCGTTCCACAGCCGGAACGTGCCACCTGCTAATACACATGCTAATACACATGCCCACCTGATCCACCCGCGCCAGCACACGCCCGCCTGGAATGTGCTGGCCCTACCTGAATGGTCTTGAAGTGCCGCGTGTCGTTGCCGTTCCACAGCCGGAACGTGCCGTCCCGCCCGCACGACACGTACTTGTCCAGAAAGTCAACGTACAGCAGCCGGTCAACGACCCCCCTGCCGCACAAGGTGGAACAATTAATCACAGAAGGCTTCTGATTAATCATACTGAAACAAGAATAGAAAGTGAGTACAGACACGCATTAAGGATTTTGTCTGAATTTCCCTAGCGGAAAATGGCAACACACATGCCAGCAGCTAGCGGGCGGCCGCACCGCTGGTGTGACACAGCTGGACGTGCATCCCCAGCCCCGCAACTGCACCTGTACCCACCTGTGCGAGGAACCTTGGTCGTTGCGGTCTCGGAAATCCTGTCGCAGACGAAATCGTCGAAAAGTCATGCGAGGAATTTATCAAGCCTGGCAGGGAGAAAAATAACCAGCCAGGAATCTAATGAACAGCTGCGCAGAAGCCCCTCCACTCCGGCACCCGACGCCCCCGCCCCACACCTGCGGGAATAGCCTCCAGTTCTCGGCTGAGCTCTCGCCCGCCATTTGGGCGCGCTCCAGAAACACGTAGTTCGTGAACTCTTCCCTGCGTTGTGGGAGGCAGGGGTAAGAGGCAGGGTCGTAGGGCACACAGTAACAGGTTACACAGGTGCCCGGGTGGAGCAGCCGGTGACAGCTTCTACCCGCCCCGCCCCGACCCGACCCGCCCCCAGCCCCCAGCCCACAGCCCACAGCCTCCAGCCCACAGCCCACAGCCCACAGCCCCAAGTCCACAGTGCCAGCAGCCCGACGCTGCCCGGCTCCTATTGACACGGGACCGTACTGCACCGGTACGACGTGCCCCACCCGCACCTACTCACCAGTCCACAGTACCAGCACTGCCCGGCCCCTTTCTGTGCGGGACCATACGGCATCGGTACGGCGTGCTCTGCCATCCCCCAGCCCAATGTCCACAGCCCAGCACTGCCCGGCTGCCCTTGACGCGAGGCCGCACCGGTAAGCCCTGCCCTGCCCTGTCCGCTCCAATCCCTCACCCACCGGTCCACAGCCCTGGCACTGCCCGGCTCCCTCCAACCCGCCCCCGCCTTCATGTCCACGGTGCCAGCAGCCCAGCACTGCCAGGCTCCTCTTGATGCGGGGCCGTACCGGTAAGCCCCGCCCTGCCCGCGTTTACCCACCAGTCCACGGTCCCGCCCGCGTCGGCATCGACCTGCTCGAATAGCTGCCGGATCTCTTTCCAACCTGCCCCCAGCCCCAAGCCCACAGTGCCAGCACTGCTCGGCCCACCTTCCTTCTGTGCGCGACCACCGTGCCTGTTCGCCCTGGCCTACCCGTACCTAGCCCCCACGCACCGGTCCACATCCCTAGCATTGCCCGGCAACTTCCCCGTACCTGTGAGCCCTGCACTACTCGCACCCACTCACCAGTCCACGGTCCCGCCCGCGTCGGCATCGATCTTCATGAACAGCTGCCGGATCTCCTCCCTGTCAAGGGGCAGGCGTACGGCAGGGGCAGGGTTGGGGCGCCCGAAAATCAGCCAGGCCACGTGACGTCATGCCCATGCGTCGTACAACAGTTCGGCATCCAGATGGCACCCCACGTTCAATACAACCTCCATCATTTCGGCGTTCTGAGGTCGAATTTCCCACAGGCGTCTGCACAACCAACACGCCGTACAAGGGCAGACGCTCAAGCCCCCCTGCGCTCTACGCTGTACCCCTTCACAGTCCTCTAGCGCAATCTATCTGAGCTGTGGCACAGCAGCGCAGGTGATGCAGGACCAGACTGCCTGCCAGGTGCAGCTGACAACGCACCTGGCACACGTACCGCACAGCGCCAACGGCCCCTGCCGCCCACCCACCGATTAGCGAACCAACCAACCAACCAACAAAGCGGTTGAGACCTTCCTTCCGTCCTTATCTTCCCGCCGGGACCCACCGATACACCCCAGTCTTTCCTACCATAACCTTGCCCACCCCCACCTGCTCTTGAGGGGGTATCCCACCACGTCCCCCAGGTACGGCCCCAGCTTGTCGCAGAACTCCTCAATGTCCAGCTCGCCGCTGCCATCCTCGTCAGCTTCCTGCGATCGACAATTGCATGATAATAATATTCAATCAGATTGCGGGTGGTGTACCAGTGTGCCCGGTGCATGGCTGGTGCTTGTTGGGGCAGCAAGGGATTTGAGGGGAGAGGGGCCCTGAAAGAAGGGGCCAGGCGGGTGGTGAAGACTGTACAATGCATTCAACGCTGTGAGAGGGGACACAGCTAAGGGTAACAAAGGTTGGTGGCTACATGTCAGGATTGGTTGGGGGGGCCGGGGAGAGACGCGGCTGGTAGGGTGCGGGAGGCGGGACTGGGCAGAAGGTCCTTGCGCTTTGATGTGATTTGCCTTATGGAGACGATGCCGGCTACCCTCGCAAATGTGATGATAGATTCAGTGATGCCGCAAATATGATGATTGCTTGGCACGAACAGTCACGTCGACGAAAAGCATGTTGCATGTGCGGTTCCTTTCCGTTCCGCACAGGTGTACGCCGCACCTCAAAAATGCTTTTCAGCAATTTGAGCTGCTCAATATTAACCTCTTCACTTGTGCTCCCCATTCTCCAGTGTCCCTCCGCCAAAGGTTGGGATGCGCGTTCTCCGCCCTGAAACTACGAGTTCAACGTATAGTCGCCATGAACATGGAGTGCTGACCACGTCTTCATCTGCTACAAGTTGCATGCATTTGTGTTCAGGTCCGATCGGGTGCCAAAGTCAGAAGGTCGAGCTACTCAGGCTATCTAGGCGTCCCGCTTATTCCCTAAGGCTCAAGGTTTGAACTTGCGTCACTAGGGCTCTCTTACGCAGTGTGTAAGCAGCGCAGTGTTGTCTTGCTCCTCTGCATGCGTACGGTCCGGTACAACCACCACGATCATGCACGTGGCATGCACACACGCAGGGGCTTCGCCATGGCGCCAGGGGAGTTCCCCGTCTCCGTTCCGCCGATCCGGCCTCCCTTCGCTCAGGCCAGGACCAAGACACCGTATAGCTCTCGTCAATCCCGCCGTCCACATCTTCTTCAACACATACTGCCTTTAATCCTTCAGGCCGCAGGACGGTGGCTAGTGATGTGGTGATCAGGCCACGCAGTTGCCGACATGCCGTTCCTGCGTGCTTGTCATCTTGTCTGCCACATGCGTGCTTGTGATCTTGCGTGCTTGTTACATGCCTTGCCTGCAGCATCGTCACTTCGTCAGCCCACCCACACATTGCTTTTAGCTTGCAGCATGGTTCAGTGATATATTCAGGTAAGTGTCCGTTGTGATCCGTTTCTGCTCGTCCACTCCCTCCATCTTCGCATGCCGACACCACAAAAAAAAAACCATTGCCGTGACTCCCCTGTCCCTCACGCCGTTCACCGTACACGCGCCGTTCTCCTCGCATTTCGCGTGCAACCACACCCAGACACCCTGCAGAGCGCTCACTCATGGCGAGCAATACACAATACAAAGGGACATCGAGTCCCCCGCATCCTGCTGTTGCCCTTGCCCGGTGCCACGTACACCCTGTGCCACTCATCAACACCACTGCTGAGTCCAGGGGAGCTCCCCTGGCTGAGTCGCCGGATCTGCGCACCACCCGAGACGTTGACGATCCCCGAACCGATCGACAGAGCATTATCCAGGCAGGCAAGCACGTGTCGCTAAATGTCTAAAGCAGGTGAATACTGGGTGAAATGGATCCCACCACCCAAAACCCGAAACACCGCGCAACCGTCCAGCAGATGCCGAACCCCGCTCCTGCCCAACCCCTGCTCGTGCCATCGTGCGCTCATACCGTCTGTGCTCTGCTATCGTGCGCTCGTACCGCCTGTGCTCTGTAGTCAGTGGTTCAATTCAACGACCCAAGGCCCGTGCCCCGCCCATTGCTCTCAACTTCCGCGATCACGAGAATCCCGGTCACAAGCAAATGCACAAAACACCACGGCAAGGCCCCACCGTCAACACCTCTCGACGCCAGAGCCAGTTGCCCCCTGCCCCATAGCACCTCCCAGCCTGCCACCTGCAAACCAACCACCTTGGTATCAGCTCCCGCCCTGCAAGTGCACCTGCGCGTCCCAGCCCGCTACCAGCGCTGCCGTACCCCTGCCCACCCGGAACTCTGAATCTTCTTAAATCCTCTCCCCCGCTCCTTTCACTCACGCATTGCGCTTGAGCGTGCGCTGCTTGGTGTCCCGGATATTGCGGGCCGGCCGCTTCCCCTCCCCGCACACGCCATTCTGCGCAGGCGTGTGCTGCGTGATGACACTGCCCGCGGTGCACAACTGCACCTCAAAACACGACACGAGCAGCCACAGTCCGGCAGGTACCACATGGCTGGGTACCACATGGAGGGGACCAAAACTGTAAAACCGTACATACATGACTGTGGACCGCCCCTCTCAATCCCTGCCGCTCCGCAGGCCCCTGCTCCGTTTACACGTTGCGCTTGAGCGTGCGCTGCTTGGTGGCCCGCTGCACCACCTTCTCCTCCACGGGCAGACCCTGCACGGCACAGTACGGCACAGTACAGAGTACGAAGCATACGCATCAATCGTCCGCATGTTTGAATGAACACGATAATGCTTCTGAGCAAGATACGGTACGTGGCACACGGTGCGTGGTGCTGCTAAAGCCGGAAAGAGCGTGAGACCGCAGACGTGCCAGCGGTTGCATCATGCACATTATTCCTTGCCAGCATTTCCGTGACACCTTCCGCGGTTTCCACGCGCTCTGCGCGTACTCCAATCCACCCCACCTGCATCTGCCGCACTGCGTTCACTAGCTTGGGTGTGCAGGCAAGTGGGGTTGCCCTCTTCCCCCGCCTTAACACAAGAACAACCCGACGTGAATCATCCACCTCTCAGGCTCATCCACACGTACTTACCTTTCTTCTTCGCACTGCATCCACCAGTTTAGGCGCCAGGCTGGTTAGTCCGCTGCGCTCTTCCCTGTCCCCCACCTGGATTGCAGCACACCGCACTGCCCCCGTCCCACACAGCCCCTCCCACTTTTCTCCGGCGCATTGCGTCCACCAGCGTGCACGCCATGATGGTGAGGCTGCCGTCTTCCCTGCCCAACCCCCAACTGGAATGCAGCACGTCACACAGCCCCCGTCCCACAGCCCCTCCCACCTTTCTTCTCCGCACTGCGTCCACCAGCTTTCGCGCCAGGTTGGTCAGTCCGCTGCCGTCCTCCCCGTGCTCCTCGCGCTCCTCCTCCGTGGTGGGCACGAAGAAGGGGTCGACCTGCAGGGGGAGGAGCGGAGGAGCGGAGGCAGCAAGGCACCATACTGAGAACATAAACTGCACGACATGGTCCTCCTCCGTGGTGGGCACGAAGAACGGATCAAGCTGACGGAGGGACAAGGGGGTTGCGGGGCTGTGTCGCAGTTGTGCATGGTGCAGCAGCCCGGCACCTAGACAGGTTTACGTCCGTGACAATCACCCCTGTGCCGTCGATGGTCCCCTACCCACCTGCAGGCGCTCCCAGTGGCTGAGCAGTAGAGAGGCCGATGCCGCTCCGCTGGACCGCCGCCGCATTTCGTCGGCCAACCCGAAGGACGCCTCGGCGGGCAGGTAGCACGACACCTGGGAACCATGATGCCAAGTGGAGCGTGTTCAAGGGCTGAAAGACATCCGTCCAGACACACATGTCTCGGCACTCCGCGACCCGTGTTGCTGCCCTCACCGACCAGATCGCCCATCCGAGCACACGACACACATGGTGCACTGGCACACATGGCGCTAACACACATCGCTCCAAGTTCCCTCCCTCACCCACCAGGAACGTGTCGCTGCCCTCGCGCATCTCCTCCCGCAGGATGCGCGCCCGCCGCCGCCCCAGCACTGCGTACATTCCCGACAGGGCCTCCGCGCTGGCGGTCAGCTGCAGGGGGGTGCACGGGAGGAAAGGAATTTTGTGTGTTCACGTGGTCAGTATCAGAACCCCAGCAGCGCATTTTTATTGTCTATTTACATGCCCGATAGGGCTTCCGAGATGGCAATCAACAGCGAGCCGCTGAAGCCCGTTGTTCTACCCTACCCGGCCTTGTGTGCATAACTGCCCGTGTTGCGACGAAGGGACAGCCTAGCAAGGGCCCCGACCCGCACCGAGCACATGCATCTCGTACTCGTACGGAAATGCCGTACCTGACACAGGTACTGCGCCTCAACCAGCCGTGCGTCAGACTCCAGTACGGCACGTCGGCACGCAGCGGCAACCGCCGTCATGACCTGCGTGGGTTAAGAAGAGCGAGCGGAAGAGGGGACGAGGCACAGGGAAGGTGGGTGGTCAACACGAGGCCGAGACATGCTTCTTGTTGCTTTGTAGGCTCAACAGGCTAATTGAGCACACGTGGTAGCTGTGGACCCGAATGAGCGAAGGGCTGCGGGACTGGGGGGAGCAACGAGACGCCACCGTGATGTTGCCGTGTTACTCCGCCCCCGCCCCCACCCACCTGCCGTGAGAAGGGGCCGCACACGTCCCCCTTCAGGCCCCAACCGCTCCATGCACGCACCAACATAACTATACTTTCATTCTCCAATGCACTGGCACAGTACGGCAATGATTGCATCGCCCTTTTGTTCGTACCCACCTGCCCCGAGAACGGCCCGTACACGTCCTCCTGCAGGTCCAGCCGCGAGCTCCAGCCAGTCAGGTCCGCGGGCCCGGCCGTCGCCTCGCCGCCTTCCGCCGCACCGCCTTGGCCCTGCTGCTGCTGCTGCAGGCGCACCTCGAGCTCAAACGCCACACCCCAAAGCGGCTCCTCGCAGAGCGGGCCTGCACAGGAACACATATGACTTAGCACTTGCACGGATGCAGGGCGCGGAAGCAATGGTTCGTATGTGGCACAGCTGCACCGTACATGCGAGCCCGACCTGCTGCCTCTGCCACTAAGGTGCATGACTTCCCTCTGTCGCGGAGGCGCAAAACCAGCCACCACGTAACCCCCGCACAACAACCCCCTCACCTGACGACGTGGCAATCTGGAAGCCCGCCGCCACCCCCGACTCCACGCTCGCCACCACGTGCCTCAGCCCCTCGGGCACCTCCCCCTCGCCTCCGCCGCCACCGCCAGACCCATGGGCCACCTCCGCCGCCAGCACTGCCGTACGCCCCTCCGCCGCCGCTGCCGCCGCCGCCTGCATGCCTCCTCCCACCTCATCCTCCGCAGCCTCCGCCCCCGTCACCCATCCCAACGCCAACGCCGCCGCCGGGGCCCCCAACCGCAGGTCCAACGTCGCCGCTGGCGACGGCGCTGCCGCCGACGCGGGCCCGTCCGCCGCTGCCTCCGCTGGCTCCGCCTCCCCGGGCTGGCCGCCGACGGTCGGTTTCCCCGCGGTTGCTTTTGCTGCCCGTACGACGGTCGTTGGGGGCACGTCAAAGAGGCTGCCGGCCTTCTTGGAGGGTGTCAGCAGGAGGTTGGGGCCGGTGCGCTTGGGGCCCAACAGCCATGCGCGCTGCGTGGGCAAAGATAAGGGTGTTCCGGTGTTTGGATGAATGGCACACATTGCCATATTCTGTGTGAATTGGCGATACTGCAATATTCTGTGTGTAGGAGCGTTAAGGGCGCTGCGAGCAGCTAATGAACAAACGGCGCCAGCGCAAGAAGGCAGTAGCCTGCACCCATAACGCGAGGCCACGAGGCATGACAGCCGCGCTGCAAGCATTGCAGGAGCTGCATTAATGTACTAGGTAGTAATCTGTGGGGCGACGCGCAGGGAGCGCAAGAAACGCATACGTGCACCCTGCCGCCTGTGAACCCGGCAGCGCGTAACCCAGCCATCTGCATTACCTCTCGTGTGCACCACTGCTGCTGCCCGTCCTACGAACTTCTCCCACCCCGCGTTCCCCATCCCCGCATTCACCACGCCCGCTACACACCTCATGCTACCACTACTAATACACGTCCTAGTCCTTTCTCCCACCCCCACATTCCCCATCCCCCACACACACCTGCAGCAGCGCCAGCAGCCTGGCCTCGTGCTGCGGCCCCGCCGCCACCGTCTCCGCCATCAGCTCCTGACGCAGCGCCGCCACCTCCGCCGCCAGGCTGGCAACGCTGGCGCCGCCAGCCGCAACCGCCGAAGCCGCCGCCGGCGCCGCGCCGCTCCCTGCTGCCGCTCCGGAGCCACTTCCCTGCTGCAGCTGCTGCTGCTGCGCCTCTCGGCCGCCCTCCTTCTCCACCAGCACGCGGCGGAGCAGCTCCTGCCGCCCATCCAGCGCCCCGGCGATTGCGCCTGCAAAGGATAACAAGTTGCCCAGTCGAACATGCATAACATAGGCTCTACCTGGCCATTTAGGTTATCAAAACGCACTCGGCGATACATGTTTATTCTCGAGTTGAATGGGCCAAAGCTCGGCATGTGCGCTGCCACTTAAGTTCCGGGCAGGTGTACACCGAAGTCGTCCCTGCTGTAGTACGCGCGGACGCGGTATCGTTAATTTTCATTCGCCATCTTAATGCGTCGTGTGAAGGATAAGGAGCTTAGCCGGCAGCGGCAGGGCCCTCACACGCACCACACCGCACCACTCTACACCACGGCTTTCCGATCACCCCGCAGGTATGAACGCATTCTGCAAGCGTGAGCACGCACAGTCTGGTCCTGCGTGTGCCGGGGCCCAACCGACACAGCCGGATTTCTCTTCTCTACAGCTTCATTATCCAGCAAGAGCAGCACCGACAGCAGCAACCACCGCCACCGACTAGTCACCTGGCACCTGCCTTCCATGCCTTGACACCTTCCACCCTCACTGCTCGCCTGTACCTGATTCTATAAGGCTATTTTGCCGGCATCCCGCACCTCATCCGCTACACACCACGGCTTCCCGTTGGGCCTTCCCCTCCTGGCACCATACATGGTATTTATATGGGTCCCGGTCAGATGTACAGCAAGCCGGGCGTGCTGCACAAAGCAAAGGCGCGGCACTTGACAAAGATATTACAAGGATACTAAAAGTATACTAGATTGTCGAATCAATACCATATTGGAGCTTACCCGGCAGCGGCAGCGCCCGCACGCGCACCACGCAGCAGCCGCTGGGCGTGGCCGCCTCCACCACCCTCTGGGGGCGCGTGCCGCCCACCAGACCGCCCAGGGGAGTCCCCTCGCCCACCTCCGTGGGGCAGAACACCGACTCGCGGAATGCCACCAGAGGGGGGGACACCTGTCGGCGGCGTGGGTAGAGGGTCATTTGGTGGGGTTGGAGAGCCGCGAGGTGCACCTAACAGGGCCCACTCGCGAAACCGCCCGGACAGCAGGTGAGGACGTCGACGCACCTGCCACCACGTGCGCCCGACGCACAACATTAAGATGCCCTTCTCTTGACACGCTTAATGATATCCCGACTCCTCAGTACTACACCGAAACCTCTCAGCCACACCCCTCTCTCGAGGTTCGGCAACGCCGCAATGCCGCATGCTGGTGGATAAC
Source organism: Chlamydomonas sp. KOR1 (assembly GCA_036984285.1). Taxonomy (NCBI): domain Eukaryota; kingdom Viridiplantae; phylum Chlorophyta; class Chlorophyceae; order Chlamydomonadales; family Chlamydomonadaceae; genus Chlamydomonas; species Chlamydomonas sp. KOR1. The sequence goes on from BQMZ01000339.1 coordinate 103,452, forward strand.
CCTACACTCCACCACCCTTGTCCTCCCCTCCCTCTTTACGACACATGCTGGTGCCTACTTCAGTGTGGCCTATTTCAGTCTGACCCGACGCGACCCGCAGCTCTGCCCTCCTCGTCCTCCCTTCGTCTTCCCCCTGCTCTTGATTCAAGGTGACATCCTACCACTCTGCACCCCGCACGCCCTGCGACTCACCCGCAGCTCCACCTTGGCGAAGCGCTCCTGCAGGTCCTTAATACACGTGCCCAGGTGCACCTCCCCCGCCGCGCCGATGACGTGCTCGCCGCTGTCAAGCACGCTGACCTGGGAAAGAGAAACCATAAGCAATATATGTTGTATTTTGCCAAGCTCATGTACGTTGGTACACAATGCTTGTGCACCCTTCAGCGTTCGGTGCTTGGATGGCCCCATCACTGGACTGGGGTAGGCAAGTGACTGCAATGGATCACCGATGGCATGCCCGCACCCCCCTACACACCCTTAAACACCGCGCGTGCAAAAGCCCCTCCCTTCCACAAAGGGGCCTGCCCCGTTGGCCGGTTCAGCAGCTGCAGGCGGCGCGTGCAAGCGTCATGTGTCTTGAAACACATGCGGGTCCATGCACCCCAACCTTACCTCAACGAACGGGTCTGCCCTGTTGAGCAGCTGCAGCCCGCGCATGAGGGCGGGCAGGTCGCTGGGGTGGGCCGGTTCCACAGCAACCTGTTGGGGTGCGGCGGGGCCAAGGAAGGGGTACAGTCCTGTATTGCAGCTGAACGTTGGGGCCGTCTAACAAAGGAAGCCGCGGCAGAGTGGCAGTGGAGAGGGCCCGCCTGAGAGGCTTCGGAATGAAAGGGTGACCTCGTCGCCTGCTCCGCTGAGCGCACCGGGGGAGCGCCATGTAGCAAAATTGCAATCCCATCCGCATCGCCGCAGCTACGATTCCTGTTCGTACGGCTTATAAAGCCTGATACGGTTTTTTTCAGTTCCTTAGGCTCGATGGCGCCGAAGCGCATTTCTGCACCCACCATGACAATGGCCGCCGCCTGGAACATAAGCGGCGCCAGCGGCCTGCACGCTGGTGTGGAGGACAGGGTGGCCGACTTGAGCACCGCGGAGTCCAGCCCGCTGATAGCCAGCACGTTGCCGGCCGGGACCTGCAGGGAGGAATGGAATACTTCGCATGAGCACTCCCACATGTGGCTAAGCAGTAACTGAAGGCGCACAGGGTTTAGGTTAAATGTCAAAGACTGCGGAGAGAGGGGCGTACAGTTCGCTTGAGCCTACCGGTGCGGTTGAGGGGACGTGAATGGACAGGGACGTACCGTTTACGGCCAAGGCATGGGACACAGCTGGCTGCCCTGCACAAACCTCCCGCTCATACACACCCTGATACACACCTGGTCCACCCGCTCCAGCGCCCGCCCCATCATGAGGTACAACTGGCCCAGCTCCAGGCCCTGTTCAGCACAGCACCCGCTAAAACACACGCTAATACACACATGCCCACCTGGTCCACCTGCTCCATCATGAGGTACAGCTGGCCCAACTCCAGGCCCAACTCCAGGCTCTGTCGCACACAGCACCTGCTAATACACACGCTAATACACATGGTACACGCAATACACACGCATCTCGCCGTACAGCTCGCCGAGTCGCCCTACTTCGGCCCGAGACCTGCACCGACTCCCTCCCACACACTAGCGCCGTCCCCCCGGCTTTGCTGTGTCATCTCGTCGCCACTTCTACAGTCAACTTCTACTAGCGCGGCTCACGGCGGGCTGCTTCCAATCACCCCGCAGTTATGGACGCATTCTGCAAGCGTGAGCACGCACGCTCTGGTCCTGCGTGTGCCGGCGGGCAACCGACACAGCCAGCTTTTCCCTTTCAGCAAAGTATATCAGCACGGGCAGCTTTAACAGCAACGATCTGCGTCAACGGCTTGACACCTGACACCCGCTCGCGCTGCCCTGACACCCTGTACCATTGCCTGCCACTGTAACTGCTTTTGTCAGGCTCCTTTTGCCTGTTTCCCGCATCGCATCCGCTACACGCTAATACACATGCCCACCTGGTCCACTCGCTCCAGCGCCCGCCCCATCATGAGGTACAGCTGCCCCAGCTCCAGGCTCTGACGGTGGGACGTGGGCTGCGGCGCAGAGGGTTCAGGAAAGTGGAGCAGCGAGGTTTCAGTGGGTTACAGCTACAAATACAGTCGCGGTTGCAGACCCGAAAGGGGGTACGTCCGGAGAGTAAGAGGGCCGTGAGGAGGGGGCCGTGAGAACGGGTAACGATTGGTATGAAACGCGGGATACTATGGGCTGCGTACCCTCGTGCGCAGCAGCCCGCACTCTGCTGCTGTGGCGCCAAATGACCCATGGGCCACCCTTCCGAGCGTGCGGCCCCCATGCCGTTCCTGCTTACCTGCTTAAGTACCCTAGAACGTCCCTAAGAAGTACAAGGTCGATCACCAGCGCATCGCCTTTGGCGCCCTCCTACGTACTTCTCGTGCAGACCCACCTGTGCCGGGTTGTAGGCGGCGCTGAGCACGTGCACCCTGCACCCGGGTCGGGCCACCCCAGAGAAGACGCGGCCAAAGCCCAGGAACACCTCCTCGTCCGCCGCCGACCCGTGCGGCCCGTGGGTAGGCTCGCCGGGCGCGCGTGGGACCAGGCCACGTGGCACGGCCACCATCTTGGACACGTACACCACCAGCGGGGCGGACGGGGAGGGGTCGGCGGAGGCGATGGAGGCCTGTGGCAAGGGCAGGGGAAGGGCGTGAAGGGGTAGCAGGACGGTTGACAGTTGGGTTCCGGGAATGCGAGGCCGTAAGGGGTTGACGATGGGTGCCGTGATTGGACAAGGACCAGACTGGAGCTCGTAGCAGAAGGAACCCGATGCCACGAGTACAGGGGGCCAGTATCGGCACGCCTCAGATACCACATGCGACGTCGTATGCATGCATGCCCTTCCTCGGCATTTTCCGCCATTCCAGGCCCACAGCTCGGTCCACAAGCGCTGCATAGTGCATGCATGCCGCTTCAGGTCCTGCCGGGCCAGGCGCAGTCGTGCGGTTGCGATGCCAGCAATCGTGTGTGTGAGCATGTCCAGGCTTCCCATGACACAACCGAAGCCTCCCAGCTTTACTTACCTCCACCCGGGCGAGTTGCTCTGCTGCAAAGTCCGGCATGCCGGGCGGCGGTGGCGCCCCCGGCTGCCCTCCCAGCAGCCGAGGGGCGCGGGCTGGCGCCGCCGCGGGGGGCGAGGGCAGCTGCTCCGCAGCCATGCCGAGGACGGCCTCGGATAGGGGCAGCCACGCGCGCATGACGGGCTGCGAATGGGATGGGATGAGGCATGTGTTTTAGCGGGGTGTGTATTAAGGGTGGTGAGGGCAACTGCTCCGCAGCCACGCCCAGCACTGCCTCGGATAGCGACAGCCACGTGCGTGTGACGGAGCTGCGGGTGGGAGGGGAGTTATCCCGATGTGCGTGGAAGCCGGAGGAGACAGCTCCGCTGCCGCCATGTGCCGCACACCTGGGCAGCGAAAACGCCGTGCGACTTGTAAAGCCTTCGTCAGGTCGGGGTGGCTCAGCGCCAGAATGCTCAATTGCTCATCTGCCGACAAACACCGCTCGCCGTCACATGCATACCCCGGCACCCACCCGCAGGCCCTCCCTCGAGTCTGGGTGCTCCAGCGCTTTGGCAGGCAACCACACTTGCGGCTTTCTCCTGTCCTTAAGCCACACCCAGCTAACCCACATGACACATCCACCCGCAGAGCATGCCTGGTGCCGGGTTCCTCCAACGCCTCGGTGAGCAACCACTAACCCCCGCTCCTGCCCCACTGCATGCAATGCTGCACCACACCCGCTAACCCACACACCCACCCGCAGCGCCTGACGGGGATCCGAGTGCTCCAGCGCCTTGGCGGGCACCTGCGCCCCCAGGCCCCGGGACCGCACGATGGCTCCAAGCGTCCCCGCCACATCCTCCCCAGGGTCGCACACCGTGTAAGCCTGCGTGGGGTAGCTCACTGTGTGTATTAGCAGTGGTATGGTACTACTGCGCCATCTGGATCGTGCCTCCCAGCGTCCCCATCACGTCCTGTGTATCGTCCAGCATACTGTGAATCTTCGTGCTGTAAGTAGAACAAAGCCCTCCCCGTCTTCCATGTGACTCAACCGCGAGCTTTGCAGCTAGCACACAAGTGCACGTATCATCCAGGAACGAATAGTGTACCTGTGTTACTCCACCCACCTTCCAGATAGGCTCCAGCGCGAACTGTACGAACATGGGCTTGAGCTTGCTGCCGCCGCCAGTGCCCCGCCGGCCACACCGCACCACCCGCTTGTCCTGCGAGCGCAGTGGTTTCATCATTTGGGGCAGTTGCAGTGTTTGGGCCAAACGTATGGACAAAATCACGTAGACTTTGCACTTCGGACTCATATGCTTGCGCCACCTTGTAGCAAATCCCAGGGACCTGTGATTAACGGGAAACACGGCAGTCCAAGCCCAGCAGAGGCGGCCCAGTGGCCCAGCATGGGCATCAAACCCAACGCCGCCCCTGTCACCCCTGAAACCACCACCGGCCTTGCCCCACGGCCCATGTGCCCCAGTACCGAGTGGGGTATGTCAAAGCCCTGTAACAGTCCACGTTCCCCTGTCAACGCCCTTGCCTCCCCCCTCCACTCCTACCACTACCCGCGCGTTACTAGTAATTTGTTCCCCCCGTACAGTCGCCAGCCATGCCCCACACCCGCCTCACCTTGGGGCTGAACGCCCAGTCGCCCCAAAGCCCGCGCACCAACGCCTCGGGCTTGCAACCCAGCTTGGCCGCATACCTGAAAAGGATGGAAGCAACCCACAGTGAGGTCATGGCGAACAACAAGCTCACCCAGCAACTGTTGTCAGCAAACATGTATCCGTGCGCTGCGACGCGTGGGACGTAAGACGCGGTGTGTTGTCTCCGTAAACACACCCACCGCCACCTGGTTGAGCAATTTGCACTTGCATTCACGCGGCCGCATTGCGTCACACCCATCGTGGACATCCACGCGGCACAAACTAGTGCAGGCGCCGTCCCTCGCCCATCCCTCTTGACCACAAGCACCCCTCCGTTCCACCATTCGCCTCTGACCGTCCGACTCACATCTCGGCAAACTGGCTGAGCCGAAACGCCCACCCATCCGCCGCACTGCCGAACGCCACGCTGCCCGCCACTGGGTCAAACACGTCCTTGAGCCCCTCCTCGTCCTCGTCCTGCTGCTGCTGCTGCTGCGAGTTGGCGCCGCCGCCCGCCTCCTCCCCGCCCGCCGTGTCGGACGCGTCGGCATCGGCACGTGCCGCCGCTGCGTCGGCACGTGCCGCCTCCACGGCCAGCACGGCGTCTGCTTCGCGCAGGAAGCGCTCCGAGGCGAAGGCCGACCAGATCATGTTAGCGTGTGTCACGATGTCGCGCAGCCTGTGTTTGGCGTTGAGAGGACTTAATTGAGAGGTGCGCCCATGTTGATATATATGATGATGGGTAGAGGCGATACGCGCAATTGCGTGCCACAAGCGTGCAACCGTGCATGTTGCAACATGTTGCAACAGGTTGTTTGTTTGCTTATGTTGATTTTACGCTTTTTTTACCTGCCGTACGCCTCCTCCGGAGACATCCTCAGCTCCAGGATGAGGCGGTCGATCTTGTTGATGATCAGCACGGGCCGAACCTGTGCGCAAGTTGCACGGGGGATAGGAGCAGTGGGTCGACTCTATACCAATCAGCTATCCACAAGCGCGAGTCCGCGACTCCTTCCTGTCTCCCAAACCGCCTTCCCCTTGTGCTACCACAGCAAGGCACGCACCTGGAAGCACACTGCTCATCCTTCTTCGTCTTACACACGTCACCTTGGTTACACACTAACCCACCACCTCCTCGTATGCCTGCCGCAGCGCGGCGTGCTTCTTGAAGCGCCCCAGCCCCCCACTTTAGCACCAATACCTTCTAACTACACACGCCACTCTGTCTACACACCGCCCGCCCACTTTCTTCTCGTACGGCAGCAGCAGCACGGCGTGCGTCCGGACGCGCACTAGCCCCCGTCCTGCCTTATGCACACCCTCCTCATACCCTCAACACACGCAACGCGCTCTCACGCCCACCTTTTCCTCGTACGCCTGCCGCAGCACGGCGTGCGTCTGGATGCACACGCCCTCCACCGCGTCCACCACCACCAGCGCACCGTCAGACAGCCGAGCCGCGGTGGACACCTGTGGGGGGAGGGATGGATTGCTTGCTGATCGTCAAGTGAGCAATGCCGGGGCACATTGTCCCGAGTGTTCGAGGATGGTTCCGGGCGACATCGCCCAGGTATTTCAAGGATGGTGCGTAACAATGCAATGCCTGCAGCTGCAGGGCAGCGTGTCCTGACTCGTGAGGCTGCCCCTTGGCCCCTGCGCCAAGCCCAAGGTTATAACCCCGAAAACGACCCCAGAGCATTGCACGTACAGGGCCTGTAGGAGTGCCCCGAGAAGGGAAGCAGGCACTACTTGGTACACGAAAAAAGCCCCCGAGGACGGCTACCGCACGTGCGAGGTATTAATGCCCGGAACAGGGACTCAGGCACTTTTACACAGACGCAATCGGCATGCGTCCCATCCATGCGCTCCACCCGGGCGTGTGCCCACCTCTGAGCAGAAGTCCACGTGCCCTGGCGAGTCGATGAGGTTGACCAGGTAGCCGCCGGACAGCTTCTCGGCGTCCGGTACGCTCTTGGGGCCCTGCGACAGAGAGGTTGAGGCAGGAAACGGCTTCGTACCGTACCCTCTCCAGTGCGAAGCGCTGTGCTGCGTTGCTACGGCCGGGCACGTACCGCGGCGCTGCTGCACTGTAGATCCTGTGCAAACAGTCCACCTCGGTCGTGTTTGCCACAGGCATGCACATCCCTCGCCACGTGCCACCCCCCTCCCATGGTACGTTCACCAGCGTCGCACGGCAACGCGTCACATCATGACACCATGCAATGCAATCTGTGGCGTGCCCACCCCTTGCTACGGTTGGTTGCACTTAAAATCCCTCCAAATTATATAGTGTATATATATATATATATATATAGTGAAAATTAAATAAGATGCCAGCCCTGGCTGCCCACCCCTCGCTACGTCACCGCTGCACTCGGTCCTTTGTACTCTGCCGCGGCAGCATTACGCTGCCGATGCCTAACCTGCAGCATCACGTGCAACGACACCCAGCTCTGGCCGCGTGGCCGCCCCCGGCACGTACAGCCGCGCGATGGCACGAGAACAACGATATGTGCATGGCGATAAAGCTTTCTTTTCTGTGCATAACGCTCTCTTTCTACACTTCCTTCGCATGTGCCCACCTCAGGCCGCGTGGCCGCCCCCGGCACGTACAGCAGCGCGATGGCTGAGGCCTTCATGGTAATGCCACGTGCCTGCTCGTCCTCGCGGCTGTCCAGGTAGCGCAGCTCACCCTGGGGATGCGTGTGTTGCAAGGTGTGTATTAGCGACTGTGTGCACCAGCAAGTAAAGTACACATGTCGTAGCGGCTGTCCGCACAGCGCAGCTCGCCCTGAGGTTGTGTATTAGCAGATATGGGCGATGTCAGGGTGGAGTGCACAGGCAGGTGCGTTCGTTGCTACGGCGATGCAATGCCGCGGCGATTCTGGCTGCGGCGATTCTGGCCGCGCAGCCGCCCGCCCTCAAGGGACGCAGCGGGCCTGTGTATCTCCCACGGCCTCGGCCTTGGTCCGGGGCCTCACGGCGCACGGCTCCCACCTCCTGGGTCCTGCCTACCCACACCTGCACCACACCTGGCATACCGGTACCCACACGTGCACCCTACCATATCCCAAACTCGCCGCCGGACCCCCTTCAACCTTCATGCCACGTCCTCCCCTCCCCCGCCTCCCATCTCCTACCTACACCCCCAATCCCGCGTTGTCTCGCGTTTACGCGTAACCCAACCCCGCGCGGACCCCCCCCACCTGCATGCGCGGGTGTATTAACCCGTTGGACCCGATCAGGTGGTCCGACAGCGTGGTCTTGCCATGGTCCACATGCGCCAGGATGCACAGGTTGCGCACGCGGTCCTGTGTACGGCAAATGGAAAGAAATATGAATATTTAAAGGATGGGCCGTTGGATTCCTATAATTTAAATGACGCGGCTGTAGTTTTAGGACAGGAATGCTCAGCGCGGGCCAGGATGTGCAGGTGCCGCACGAGGTCCTGTGATCGGGTGGGCCGCGTGTGGGGTGGATGATTAGAAAGAACTAGAGTCCATTCATGCAGCAGCAGCTGCATGGGGGCCAACGCAACGTCAACATACGCCAAGGCACACAGGTGGCGCAGTGGGCTGCCGCTGTGTCGGCAGATGATTGTGCCGTTCGGTAATTATCTGATTTACCCCCGGCATCTGCAGTTCTGCACCACCACCGTGCGACAGTGCACTACAGCTGAGAGGAACTGGCGCCAACGCCGTGTGACGCGGAACCGCCGAACGTGTAACACACTGTGAGTGCTACCATTCCTGCTGCTCCGGCGACTGTCCCGTTACCTGCAACTGCTAATGCGGTCCCCAACCCAAATCACTACGGTGCACGGCTCTTCCAGCCAAAGGCCCACATAGACAATGGGTGGATAGAGCCACTGGGCAGGCACACCCGCGAGTCTAGTAAAGGGTTTGGTTATGTTCACTTGGTTCTGCTCTGGAACATGCGCCTGTAACCCCCCATCGCCGCATCCACGAATATGCCACCGCAGCACACGGCGTACCAACCGTTGCCAACTCATGCTGCCACCCGCCCAGGTGGTGGTACCGGTATCCGATTATGCAGCTGGCGGTCAGTGCCAGGGCAACTATCAGCAGCCTTGTCTGCAACACGTCCGCTTCGTACGAACGGGGACTCGGGGACGGGACCCCCGGAACTCTGCTCGTGTGCAGCGCTCCAGCCCCCACATGGCATATGATGGGTCCCACCTGCTTGGACTGCAGGGCCACGAGAAGCTCCGTGCTAACGTTCATTTCGTCGCAGCTGCAGCCAGGTCCGCGGACAGCTCACGCGCCCGGGCGGCGCAGAATCGTGCAGCGGGGACGGAGGCTAAGGGTCGCGCCGCAGTTGAAAGATAATCAAAGTTGTGGATTTGTGTGATGTTTAAATGGGTAGTTTGGCCAATGTGACGACGTAAGCGTAAGCCCTGCTTCTTGCGTCGGTGACAGCGCGAGGTTGGGCTGCTTGATTGATATGCTGAGCTAATGGAATGTGAACGGTTGAGAGCAGCTCAAGATTAACCAAATATATTGTGGGCTGCACCTTCCATACCGTGCTGAGCATGCTGCAGTGGTGGCAACATCCCTGCATGGAGTTTCCATGAGCAACCCCTCTTTCCAGCAGCAACGAGGCTTGTGTAGATGCCCGTTGACACCGTTTGTGTTCTTCTTCCTCCCATGGAGTGCCCTGACTTGGCTTGAGCTGCGCGCCTTGGGCGCGCAAACGAGGGGCAACTATGGACGATGACGCTGCAGTTTGTGAAGTGTGCGGGACTGACCATAGCGTGGAGTTTATGATCCTGTGCTCAAATGTCGCCAGGTGAGGCGCTAGGTGGCAAGAGCAGGGCCATCGCGCCTCTCACGTCAGAGTGCTTGGCTCTATACGCGTCCAATGAAGCGGCTGTCACAGTACAATAATACTATAGCGTGCTGCATGTTAGAGTTCATCAAACCCTGCCTCGGCTGCAGGTGCGGTCTCGGACGGCACCTCTACTGCATTGAGGGCGTTTACGCGCCCGACGTGGTGACAGAAAAATGGAAGAAGCGAAACATCGGGACGATGGTGTGCTCGCTGTGCACCTTTGACGCGCAGCAAACAGCGGCCCTGCCAGGTGAGACCCAAGCGCACGGCGCCCCACACAAGTGGGCCGCCTGGCCTGCCTTACGTAGCAGTCACAGGGCAATGTTGCCCGTCCAGAACCTGCCACTCACACGTTCAGCATCATGGCGATCATCGTGATCATTGCCGTTGCCGAAACGGTGCCTTTGACCTCGTGTAATGTTGGGATGACTTCCCTTGCCCTCTGCACCCTCACCGTCCCCTCCCAACGGCCCACGCCTCATAAACACAGATGCGCAGCCAGCCGCTGCGAGGCAGCAGCAGCAGCAGCAGCAGCAGCAAAAGGGGCAGCATCATGTGCAGCCTAGCAAAGGAGCTTCCGGGTCCCGACGCGTAGTCAGCCCAGATACCGAAACAAGCGAATCTGAGGAGGACGTGCCCCTCATGCGGAAGTTCAGCAAAAGCACTAAGAGCATCCCAGACTCCGACTTGGGAGATGTACCCTTGGAGAGGCGCAGGAAGGTGCAGCACCAGCAGCAGCAGCAGCAACCGGGTCGGGCTCCCGGCCCAGGGAGTGCCTTTGCCCACAGCGGGGCACACGAGAGCCTCTCCGACGATCTGGGTCAGGGCGGGGGAGGCGCAGCCGCAGCCGCAGCCGCAGCGCGGGACGGCGAAGAGGCCGAGGACGGCCGTGCGCCTGACTTTGGGTTCGTGGGAAGGGAGCCGCCGTCTGGCCCAGGCCCCGCGGGGGGCTCTGGGGCAGGCAAGGACAAGGGCCCGCGACCCACGGGTCTGGGCGCTCAGCTGAAGGCGCTTACGGGCCGGGCCTCTGGGGCCCAGGGCACGGGGGCCACATTGGGCGCTGCAGGGCCCGGTGGGCCGCCTAGCAAGCGCCCTAGGCTGGACGGCCAGCCGTCTCAACAGCAGCAGCAACCACTACCAGCGGAGGACAAGGGCAGGGCGCAGGGCCAGGCCCAGGGCGCGGCGCTGCGGCAGCAGCAGTCCTGGCCGGGGGCCGGGCCGGGCGTAAACGCTGCGGGGGCAGGGGCCCCTGGCCCAGGCCTGAAGCAGCACAAGAGCCTGACGGAGTCGTACCGTGCGCAGCTGAAGGACCAGGGCCGCCGTACGGTCACGGCAGAGCCAGGGGAGCTGCCGGCGCCGCCGCCCGCCGGCCCCCGGCGGAGGGACTTCAAGGCGCACCGGCCCAACGAGGGCAAGGTGGGCTGCCGGCCGTCCAGGCCGGCCACCGCGGGGGACGATTACGGCCTTGACGACTTCGATGAGCTGCAGGCGGGGCCCGGTGCACAGGCGGCTAAGACACACCACCCGCCGCAGCAGCAGCTGCATGGGGCAGGGTCTGGGCTGGGCCGGACGGGGTCTGCAACGGGGAAGGCGGGAGGGGCCAGCCAAGGGCTGCAGGGGCGGGAGTCGCTGCAGGGGAGGGAGTCCGAGGGCGGCGGGCCGCCCGGCCGGGTCTCTGCCAGTGGGACGGGCGGGGCCGGGACAGGGCCGGGAACGGCTCAGGCGCGACCCGAGGGCAACAACCCTCCTGGGGCGGCCGGGACCGGGACCACCTCTGGGCCTGGCCAAGGAGCAGGACCGTCTACCGGCAATGTGGTCATGGATTGGGGCAGCCGCGGCAACCCACATGCGACGTGGAAGGGCGCGGCGGGCGGCGCGGCGGCGCGCGGCCCCGCGCCGGTTCCCGCGGGCCGTGGGGGCGTGCCGGTGCAGGGGCGCGGGGGCGGGCCGATGCCGGGGCGGACGCTGCCGGGGCGCGGTGGGCGGGGGCGAGTGGCGGCGGGGCGGAGCTCCTTTAATATCAACACTGCAGTGGGGCTGAACGTGAGCGGGGGTGGTGTGCCATAGGGAGGGGAGCGGCAAAATGACTGAACCGGAAACGGTCCTTGGGAGGGGAGGTGGAAAGGGAGTGGTGGCTTAAACGGTTGCCCCGACACGTGTTTTCCTGGTTGGGGTGTAGCATGGACGTGCTATACAACGTGGGCGGACGATTATCGGGTCACGCCGACGCGCACTTGGCACCGGCAGGCCGACGCGCACTTGCGATGGCTTCCGCTTATGCCTTGGCTCCCGCTTGACGTCCGCTTGTGCTGCATGCTTGCCCCACAGCCGACCGGCAGTCGCCCAGGTGTAACGACCCCCACCGGCGGGGCCGGCAGCAGCGGCGGTTGCGGTGGTGGTGGACCATTCGGCGGTGCCGCGGGCGGCCTCGCCGCAGCGCGGGGAGGGGCTGGGCCGGCGGAGGCGGCGGGGGCAGGGCCTGGGGCGGCGGCGGGTGGCGGTGGCCAGCAGGAGCCCGCCGGCACCACCAAGTGGGAGCGCAAGCTGTTCTGCAAGGGGCTGCCCATCTTCTACCCCGAGAAGAACCTGCGGGTGGGTGGGTCGCCAGGGGCGGATTTGGAGTGCAAGGGGCAGAGGGGGGATGACAGTGCGTACGCCGCAAGCGTGCGCGAAGAGCTTGTAACCCACCTGCCTGGACCGAACGCACAGTGCACCTGCGCCAGATCGGTACGCCTACCTTCAACGACCTGCTTTGCCCTCAGCCCTGTACAGATCTTTATATCCTGCTTTACGTCTCTTTCTGCAGATTACGGCCGCCGTCTACGCGGACCACCCCCACGACGCCATCCGGGCGCTGCTGCGAGAGTGCCGCCGCATCGGGGCGCAGCAGCCGGTGCCAGCAGGGGGCCCGACAGGGGCACCAGCGGCGGGGGCAGCAGCGGCAGCGGCGGGCGGACCCGCGGGTCGTGCCATGCTGACCTTCCGGCTGGTGCACGAAAGTTGCCTGCCGGACGCCGTGCGGGAGTGCCGCGCGTGAGTACGGTACCTGCCGTCGTTGACCGTTGATGAGTGCGAGAGGCGCCCAGGGCAGCGTGCCGCCTCTTCCCGGTGCCCTGCCTGTAACTGTTGCTTGCGCCGTGAATCATGCGTGCAGTGGGCACCGAGGGCAGTTCCTGGCATGAACATCACCAACGCCTCCCTGCCGCTTGCGTGTGTTAACCCACACCAGGCTGTTCCTGACCCAACCCGACGCCGTGGAGCACGCGTGCGACCCGCACCTCAACGTGGAGAAGCTGCTGGGGGACCAGGCAGCCAACTACGGCATCATGTTTGAGTGGGTTACCGTAGCCGACGCGTATGCACACATTCAGCGCTTTGCGGAAGTATGATGCATAGGTTCTGGGCGACTAGGCAGCCAACCACTAACGTTTCTCGTTTGGTGCGATGCGCACGCATGTGGGACACGTATCAAGAGCACGGCAGCCCCTTCGCCGTCTCGCCCAACCTTCTTTTGCAACATGCCCAACATGCGAAGCCAACACGTTCTTACTTGGATTGCCACCCCATCACAGGGGCGCGCAGCGGCGGCCTGGCCCCGTGGTTGCATTTCCGTACCTGCTTTCTGTAACATGCGAAACCTGCAGAAGCAGACGTATAGCTTGCTCTCCGATTGCAGGGACGCCCAACGGCGCCCCGACCACGTGGTTGCGCTGGACATCCCCTTCGCCCTCCCGCCCGAGCTGCTGGCCCGATGGCCCGTCCTTGAGCGCCTGGTCATGACCCGGGAGAAGGCCCTGGGCAGGACAGGGGCCGCGGGGACCGGGGCCGGGGCCGGAACCGGGACCGGGACCGGGACAGGAACCGGGACCGGGACCGGGACAGGAACCGGGACCGGGGCAGGGGGCAACAGCAGGACCCCTACTCCCCCACCGGGGGCGGCGGCGGGGGCGCTGGAGGCGGATGGGCAGGGGCAGGGGGAGGGGCAGGGGCAGGGGCAGCAGGGCGAGGAGGAGGGGCCGCTGGGGGCGCGGCTGTACCTGATGGTTATGCCGGCGGCGTCGGGGGGAGGGGCAGGGACGCGGGCGGGAGCGGGGGACGAGGACGAGGCGGTGATGCCCAACAGCCTGCTGTTCATCACGGGCAGCAACGAGCACGTGAGTGGGGCGGAGGGGCGTGGGGTTAGGCGGTAGGACGCCGGACAAAAGAGGGGGGAGTGTGAGTGGTGGTGTCTGGGAGGGGGTGTGACGCACGTGGGTGGAGTGCCTTGCGTCCAGGAGTAGGGGGTTGGTCTGGGAGGCGTGTTGACAGGCATTGTCAGGTGGAAGAGAGCTTTGAGCAGGGGACAGGGTAAGGGACGGCTTGTAGTGCAAGGGAGTGGGGAGCCAGGCACATCTCGTGCAGTGTGGTGTCAAAGCCATCCAGTGCTGTCTGCTCCTACTGAACACAAGGGCGTCGAGTGCTGGCAAGCCAACTCCAGTGAAACCTCTTCCCCTTCACGTGCAGGTCCCAGCGTTCACGTGCTTACCTGACGCCTTCCACGGTTCCCTCGCGTTTCACACGTGACCTCGACTCAACTCCCTCGCACCTCTCTCGCCCCTCGCACCTTGCCCCACCTCCCCTCCTCCAGGTGGTGCGCGTCACGCGGTGGTCAAAGAACGCCGTCGCGCAGCGGGGCGTCAGCCGAAGACCGCGCAAGCCGCTGCCTCCACCGGTAAGCGTGCTAACCTGACACAAGGAGAAACGCCCGTTTGGCCCATCGTCCTTACACAGCCGTACAGGCCTGTGTACCATGTACGCACCTGCACTTGTGAAGTACAGCACGTGAAAGAATCGGCCCGTTCTTAGCGTTGCTTATGCGTACACTCGACCACGCTCGCCCCTCGCCAGCCGATCGCAACCGCGGACACCTTCTCCACCCAACGGTGCTGCAGTTGCGCACATGCCTATGCTGGACCGTTTGCAAGCCCCTTGTTCGGCTCTTGACCTAGAAGGACATGCGCCTGCTTGCCCACTCCTCCCTGTCACAGCCTGCCACAACCGCGGATACCTGCCCCAAAGACGTGGCGACTGCGCTGGAGAAATCTGCCCGCAAGCGGGAGCTAGGCAACGGCGTGTGGGACGAATGGATGGTCCAGCTGGCACCACGTGTCGTGCAGAGGGTGGTCTTCCACTGGGGCCTGGAGTCACGTGCTACGCACGAGGGCGAGCGGGGGCAGCTCAAGGAGGAGGCGGAGGAGGACGAGGAGGCGCGTGCGGCGGCCAAGAAGTGGCTTGAGGCGCACAGTGCGCAGCTCAAGGAGGAGAGGAAGAAGGAGAAGGAGATGCGGGCACAGGCGAAACAGCTGGAGAAGGAGGAGGACGAGGAGGAGGAGGACGAGGAGGAAGAGCTGCTGACTGCGCCGCGAGGGGCGGAGGGGGAAGGAGGAGAGGTGGCGGAGCAGCAGGTGCAGGCGGCCCCGGTTGGGGGGCCTGCGTCCGGCACTGCAGCAGCGCACTTGCATGGAACGGCGCAGGGGCAGGCACCGGTGGCTGCCCCCGCCGCTGCCGCCGCAGCAGCAGCGGCAACAGCTGCGGCGGCGGCAGCTGCGGCGGCGGCAGTAGCGGCAGCGTCAACGGGAAGCATGGCAGCAGCGGCAGCGTCAGTAGCAGCGAGCACGCCTGTGTTCATGTCGGGGGCGGCGGCAGCCAAGCAACCAGCAGCATCATTATTAGCAGCAGCAGCCGGTGCACCAGCCACAGCACATGCTCCGGACGCTGTTGTACCGGGGCCGGCCTCCACAGCGCCGCCTGCAGCCGGTGTTTCCAGCTCCTGCCCCACCCCCGGCCCGCCGGCGCAACAGTCGAATGCTCCCCCTGCCCCCGCTCCCCAGCACACCGGTGCATCAGGCCAGCAGCAGCGCGTCTCTGATGCATCCGACAGGGATGTCGATATGGATGTGGATATGGGTATGGATTTGGATACGGAGGTTCGCGGAGCTGGGGCTGGGGCCAGCGCTGCAGTCCACGACAACAAGGCCAGGCCCGCTGCGGAGGCAGACGCCGGCACCGCTGTCCCGGACCGGGCTCCCCAGGGCCTCCACACCACCCAGGGCCTCCACACCACCCCCTTCACCTCCGCCGCCACCCCAGCAAATCCCGCCTCCGGCGCCGCTGCAGGTTCAGGAAGCCTTCCGGCAGCTGCTGCTCCAGAGTCTGCGCCCGCCGCAACCTCAACCGCTGCCACCGCTGCACCCGCCGCCACCGCTGCCCCACCTACTGCCCCGGCTCCGGCCCTAGCCCCTGCCCAACCTAATGGGACCGACGCCATCGCCGGTAGGCCAGAGCCTGAAGCAGGAGACACCACCCGCAAGGCCGAAACGGGGGCAGCATCTACAGCAGCAGCAGCAACAGCAGCGGTGGCGGCCTCAACAGCGGCAGCGGCAGCGGCTGTGCTTAGCCCCGCCGAAGGCCCCCTGGGCCGCGCAAGCAGCGCATCCATTCCCAAGGAGCCCACGCCATCCACCATCACCACACCTGCGCCCGCTCATGCACCCGCGCCCGCACCAGCAGCCCCGAAGCCCGATGCCATGGCCCAAAACACCGCAGCGGCCTCTGTATCCGAGCCCAGTCGGGATGCAAAGCCGTCCGGCCCAACCGCTGCAACTGCCACTGGCGCAGCCTCGGCCCCACCCGTCATGGCTGCCCCTGCTGCCGTGCCGCAAGCCGAACGGCATGAGCAACGCGGTGGGAAGGAGCGTAAAGGGGCGGTCGAGGAGGTCCGGAGGGAGGATAAGCTGGACATGGAGGCAAAAGAGCGGAGGCGGGGTGAAGGGGCGACCGGGGAGGGCCGGAAGGAGGAGAAGAAGGACAGGGAGGCAAAGGAGCGGAGGCAGGGCGAAGGGGCGACCGAGGAGGGCCGGAAGGAGGAGAAAAGGGAAAGGGAGGCGAAGGAGCGGAGGCGGGGCGAAGGGGCGACCGGGGAGGGCCGGAACGAGGAGAAGAAGGACAGGGAGGCAAAGGAGCGGAGGCAGGGCGAAGGGGCAACCGGGGAGGGCCCGAGGGAGGAGAAAAGGGAAAGGGAGGCGAAGGAGCGGAGGCGGGGCGACGTGGCGACCGGGGAGGGCCGGAGAGAGGAGAAGGGGGACAGGGAGGCGAAGGAGCGGAGGCAGGGCGAAGGGCGAGACGGCCGGGACAGTCAAACCGAGCGGCACCATGAGGCAAGGACTGCTTCAATACGGGAGAAGGAGCCGTCGAAGGTGCGGGACAAGGAGCGGGACCGGGACCGGGACCGCGAGCGGGACAGGGAGCGGGAAAAGGACCGCAGCCGGGAGCAGCAGCGGGAACAGGAGCGGGGAGGGGAACGGGAGCGGGCGCAGGAACGAGGGCGCAAGCAGCAGCAGGAACGAGACCAGCGAGATGGCGGCCGGGAGCAACAGCGGGACCGGAAGCAGGAGCGGGAGGGGCAAGCAGGGCCGGCGGAACGTTGCGATGAGCGGGATAGGAAGGAGGCGAAACCCACAGTGACGGAGGCCCGGCCGGGACGGGAGGCTGAGCGGCCGCAAGTCAAGGAGGAGGCAAAGGAGGAGGCAGGGGAGGAGGCAGGGGTGCGTCCCGCAAAGCGCCCTCGCCCCTCGGAGCCGCCGGCGGAGCATGCAGAGGTCAAGCCACCAGCTGAACGCTCGCAACAAGGGCAGCAAGAAGGACAACAGCAAAATCAAGGGCAACAACAGCAGCCGCAACAGAACCAGCAACACCATCCAAGCCAGCACGAGCAACAGCCAGTACCAGAGCAGCAGGAGCAGCCACAGCAGCAGCAGCAGCAGCAGGTGGCGGCGGAAGGGCAGCTGTACCTTACCTGGCGCAACATACAGCTTAAACCCCTGGCCCTGCCGCCATCGCTGCAAGCCCGCATGGCGAGCAGGAGTGGCGGCGCCGTACAGGCCTCTCCGCCCGCCTCGTCGACTGTACTGCAGCCGGACGATCCGGCCGCGGATCTGCCCGAACCCCCCGAGCTGTGGTCCTGGAGAACCCTAGCGGACGAGCTTATACGGCGGCGCTTAGGCAAAAGAGCCGAGATCATTGCTGCACACGCCGCTGCAGCAAGCATAGAGCAGCCAGGGTCGGACGGGCAAGTGCAGGCGGCAAGCAACGGAGGGAGCGGCGGGGAGGCCGCACGACCCGCGCTGGGGGCGGGGCTGGGGCTCGCAGCGGACGGCGCCGCGCCGGCTGCCGCGGCTGGTCCGAAAGCGGAAGAGCAGGACCGCGGGGAACAGCAGCTGGGGCCAGGGCAGCAGCTGCAGCTGGACCAGCAGCAGGGGCAGTTGCAGCAGCAGCAGCTGGGGCAGCCGCCGCCGCAGCAGCAGCAGCTGCCAGACCAGCAGCCGCAGCAGCAGCGGGGGGCGAGGGCTGTCAAGCCTTGGAATTGGTCCTCCCCCGTGCAGCCGGTGCTGCAGGCGGCGGTGGCGCGGGACCAAGGGCTGTGCCCGGGGCTGCGGCAGCGGGTGGCGCGGCTGTGGGCGGACCTGAGGGTGAGGACGGGTGCACGTGTGTCGTGGTGCTGTGCCCATGCTCTATTTGTGCGCGGGGCTGTGTAGGGTCGTGGGCGTATGGTGGTGTTGTGCTCGTGATCCGTTTGTGCACGGGGGCGGCTTGCGGGTCATCCTTCAACAGCGGGTGGCATGGCGCGACTGTGGGCCGGTTTCGTCTATCTGGTACGCTCCGCTGCGCGGCCTGCGCGTGCGGCTGCTCGCGTCCTCTCAAGCACACTACTGCACAACTCTTTGAGTGTCCGTACATTTATGCATCACCTTCCCTTCTCTCGTGCCACAGGCCGTTTGGCACATGCCGCTGCGCGGCCTGCGCGTGCGGCTGCTAGGCTCCCCGTGCGCCGTAGTACCTCACTGTTCTCTGTCTACTAATCCGCTTTCCTCGGCCACGCCACACCGCAGGCCGTCTGGCACGTGCCGCTGCGCGGCCTGCGCGTGCGGCTGCTAGGCTCCCCGTGCGCCGTAGTACCTCACTGTTCTCCGTCCACTAATCCGCTTTCCTCGGCCAC
The DNA here is from genome assembly GCA_036984285.1 of Chlamydomonas sp. KOR1. Classification (NCBI taxonomy): domain Eukaryota; kingdom Viridiplantae; phylum Chlorophyta; class Chlorophyceae; order Chlamydomonadales; family Chlamydomonadaceae; genus Chlamydomonas; species Chlamydomonas sp. KOR1. Next base: position 122,095 of record BQMZ01000339.1, read on the forward strand.
GCCACACCGCAGGCCGTTTGGCACATGCCGCTGCGCGGCCTGCGCGTGCGGCTGCTAGGCTCCCCGTGCGCCGTAGTACCTCACTGTTCTCTGTCTACTAATCCGCTTTCCTCGGCCACGCCACACCGCAGGCCGTTTGGCACATGCCGCTGCGCGACCTGCGCGTGCGGCTGCTAGGCTCCCCGTGCGCCGTAGTACCTCACTGTTCTCTGTCTACTAAACCGCTTTCCTCGGCCACGCCACACCGCAGGCCGTCTGGCACGTGCCGCTGCGCGGCCTGCGCGTGCGGCTGCTAGGCTCCCCGTGCGCCGTAGTACCTCACTGTTCTCTGTCCACTAAACCGCTTTCCTCGGCCACGCCACACCGCAGGCCGTCTGGCACGTGCCGCTGCGCGGCCTGCGCGTGCGGCTGCTAGGCTCCCCGTGCGCCGTAGTACCTCACTGTTCTCTGTCTACTAATCCGTTTTCCTCGGCCACGCCACACCGCAGGCCGTCTGGCACGTGCCGCTGCGCGGCCTGCGCGTGCGGCTGCTGGCCTCCCCTGGCGAGCTGGCGGGCATGCGGCCGGCCATGGAGGCGGCGGCGGCGGCGCTGGGCGTGGCTTGGGTGGAGTGGCCGGTGGAGGAGCGGGGCGGGGACGTCAGGGCGCTCATCAAGGACCTGACGGGCGAGCAGGTGCGATGGGTGCCTTTCGTCTGAGTGCGTGCTAGGGATGCGGCTGAGGGCTGGGACCTTAACGGCGGGGCGTTGTAAAGACCTGACGTGCGCACACAGACGCACAACGTACCGGTACATGGGACACGGTGGAGGGGTTCGGGCTTTGTGCAGCAGTTCGCTTTTGCCTTTCGTGCCACTGCCCCTTCCGTAGTAACAAACAAGGTAACCCCCCTATCGCCATGTCCCTGTTGCCGTTCCCCCGCGCGTGGTAGAGATAGCACAGTCTGCCCTGTTGCCCTGTCCCTGCTGCCCTCTCCCCCGTATTCGTGGTAGCAAACACACCGTACTGTAGCCCGCCCTCGTGCCCTGTTGCCCTGTCCCTGTTGCCGTTGCCCCCAGGTGTGGACAGCGTAGTGACAGCACCATCTGCCCTGTTGCCCCCTGTCCCTGCTGCCCCATCTGTTGCCCCCAGGTGTGGGCACTGGGCCCCTCCCTTAGCCTGGTCCGCACACGCAGCGTGGTGTTCAAGGCACTGGCGGTGCACCCCGTGGAGGTGGTCAGGTGGGTTTGCGGGCTTAAATCAGCTTGAAGTGTACGGAAGTCCGCCACCAGGATGTCCCGGGCGGTGCGCCCTGTGCGTGAAGGTCGTCAGTGTTTCTCGTTGCGTCTTGGACGACTCTTGCGTGTTGGTATCAGGAATTAGTCTGCACTCATTGCCAGGAGCAGTGACTCTTTCTGTTTCGCCACGTGGAGAGTCTGCCCCGAAACGAGTGCCCTTATCTTCCTCTTATCTTCTCCTCTCCACCCGCAGTGCACAGCACCTGCTCGAGGCGCTCGCCCTCATATCTCGCCACATCCACTCCCATCCCAACCCCACCCTTTCCGACGCCGCCTCCGCCCTGCCCCAACCCGCCACCCCGCCATTGACGCCGCCAGCATCCGAATCAGCATCAGCAGTAACCGCAGCGCTGCGACCCCGCGACCCCTTCACCCATGCCACCCGCTCCCCCCTGGCGCCCTTGTACCCAGCCGGCATAACACTCGTCCTGGACGCGTCCGCCATGTTGGAAACGGAGCCCGCTGCCGTACGCAAGCTGATAGGCCTCCTGGCGCAGGGCCGCCGCCTTGCAGCGACCCATGGGTCATCAGGAGCAGCCGAAACGCTCGCCCAGACTCATGGGTCAGGCTTCGGGGCGGTAGCGACCCACGGGTCGGGCACGGGGACAGTGACGACCCACGGGTCGGCGGCGGCGCTGGCGGGCACGGCGTGGTCCATGCGCATGCGGGCGGCCGACATCGCCCTGGTTCTGGATCGCGGGTCTACGGAGCTGAAGCGAGTGGTGCAGCTGGCGTTGGGGCAGCAGGGGCCGCCGGGGCCAGGGCAAGGGACCGGGTCGGGGGCCGGGCAGCAGCAGCAGCCAGCGGTGGCAGGTGGCCATAGCGGCGGGGAGGACCAGTACCACGTGCTCATGCAGCTGGCGGCTGCGGAGGAGAGCGGCGCGCTGGCGGCGGCGGCCGGCGGCGGCGGTGATGCGGATGGGGGGACGCTGGCGGCGCGTTGCAGCGGCGGTGGGAGTGCTGCTGTTGCTGGTGGCAGTGCTGCTGGTGGCGGCGGAGAGGAGTCGAAGGCTCCCCAGGCACTGAGGGACGCCACCAAGCTGCTGTACGTGTCGAGGCCGTGTCGGCTGGTGGTGGCCGTGTACGCTGACTCGCAGGCGTCGGTGTTGACAGGGCTGGCGAGGAAGGGCAAGGACGTGCTGGCGGGCTGTGTTACGGAGGTGGTGGCGTTCCTGGAGCTGTTGCTGCCCCCGCCGTGAGGGTGTAGAAATGCGGTTGCTGCGGCTGCTGCCCCCGCCGTGAGGATGTGGGGTTAGGAAGGGGATGTGAGTTGGCTGGGGGACGGGGACAGGCGGCGGCGGGTGCGCGGGGAGTCAGGCGTGTTGGTGGGCTGCAGCCCAGGGTCATCGTTGAAACCGCCCATGGACGGGCGTGTCGCAGGGTTGGTTGTGGGCGGATAATAACAATATTAGGGGGGGGGGTCTCAGCGGGGGTCTAACTCGTCTCGGATAGAGCGGATGATGGACGTAAAAGTACGCGTGCAGGACCCTGCGTGGGAATGAGCGGGGAGGGTGTTTGTGCGCGTCTACCAACGGGTGTGGAGCTGCTGAGTTACCGACCAGGACGTGCTCCTGCCGTCTGCAGGGTGCTGTGCCTATATGCGTTCCTTTGGTGTTGACCCAGGTTGATCCCCACGATTGGGGCAGAACGGGGCGTGGAGCTGCACGGGCGTCCCCTGACTGGGGTGATGCATGGTGGTTGTGTATTTCTAAGGCGAGTTGCCAGAAACGTTGCGTTCAAGAACGTCGCAGCAAGTTGGGAGCCAGGAACCGCGGCGCGCGGTGCACACCGTGTAAGGGTCCGTCGGCGTTGGCTGTAAGGACCGTAAAAGAGATTGTTGTGACTACGCACATGCAGCAGCAAGTGCGATTCAGACCGCGTGTGTGGCCCCGCAGGTGGGATGGCTCGTCTGGACTGGTACGGTACGGTGAAGGGTGAACGGTGTTCCTGACAAGGGAGAGCTTACCTTTTTTAGTTACTGCGGTTGTAGCGCCTTGAAGGCCACGTGGAATACGTGGCATGTGTATGACGCCACGCACTGGGTGCTACGTATACGGCATCGATACCTAAGGACTACTTCAGATCCATTCAGTGCCATAGCACCTCGGTAGGCCTAGAAGCGTTTTACGGAGCCGCCCCTGCCACAGACTGCAAGGCCGCGCATGGGGTGTCGTGTATGCGTAGCAGAGCTGGGAGCGACCAGCACGACTCAGGCAGCTGCTGGGGACGTCTATGCATCCACAGCCCGCTACCGTGTTGACCGGTACTGTATTGGCGACCGGCGCACGGGCGTAGCGCAGCTATGTATCCTGAGGCGAGCACTGTCGTACAGATCCCAGTTCGATGGCACGTGGGGTCCGACGTTCAGGCTTCAGGCCAGATAGGCCAATGAAGGAAGGCCTTCTCAGCTTGCATTACAGCCAGAAAAGAAGGTAGCAGAATAAAGGGTATGTGTACAATAGCACTAGGGCGCATAGCCCTGTGACAGCACGGGCCTGCTGGTACGGGCATGATCGGTGCAGCCGTCAGGAAGGCTCCCAGCGTTCCTAGCTCCCGGGTTGTAAGTTTCCGCCTTGTTGCATTGCGGGCCAGCTTCAATTCACGCTCTGTTGTTACACCGTCAGCGCAGCCTGTGCGATAGCTCTTCCTTGTGAGCACCGCATGCGTGTGCACGTTGCGGCCCTTGGACCTCCTCTGCACCTCAATTACGCACTTGAGGCAGGAAAGTATGTTCAATGCATAAGCTCTATTTCATAGTATACACCTAGAATGCGGCGCGGAAGGCTGCAACGGGCGGGGCGAGCTGACGTGATTCAAATTCTCCCGTACACCCGTTTCTTCGGGTCCGTTTTTTGTCGCTCGACCATGTACTTTGCCGCACGCATATTCGCAAGTACAACATTATGATAGTCCCAAATCTTTAAGTCACCAACTTTTGCTTTCGTTGGGCTCAGCGGGTACAAAAGCGAAACGTTGCTCGTACCCGTGTGTCCGAAACAACTGAGCACGCCGAGAAGAAATGAGAGTCCAGCACATTTATGTGTGTTCATACCGCATGGTTGTCGGGCTGGTGGTTGTGGGACACTGAAACATGCACTGAAAACGCACGACGTGCCCTTTCAACGCCCTGTACCGCAGAGGCTGAGGTCTGCTAGCAGTAATTCCGTGTTAAAAACGAGTATGTTCATATGTGTTTGGCTTGGAAGAAAGTGAAAGGGTGCCATAAGGGTGTCGTATTGCATGTCCATCTGGTCAGGGTCTCGCCGAGGTCTGGCGGTTCCACCACAGTTCTTGGGATGGTTTTACGTGATCCAAGATAGTCTGCGAACACAGTATGCAATGAATGTATGAGTGTGTTCGCTGTGGCTTCGTCCTGCCCCTTCGTCCTAATATTGATGCTATGACCTTCCTTTCAGCATCCAACACTTCTGCGTAACACATAGAGGCCATGGTCACGGCATCGTTGTAGCGGGCTCGCCAGCGTAGGGTGGGCTGCTAACAATGGCGACTTCACCTCCGCCTATCATTGTCGAAACGTTTGAGGACACTGTCAAGGTCGTGAGATATGTGCTGAAGTTGGACTTGGTTTCCTGTGCGGTCCGCCTCATTCGTTTGCTGCTGGCGGTGGACCTCTTCCCGCAAGGTAAACACGCGTGGCGTGACTGTAGTGTTCATTGCATAGAAGGAAAATCGTGTGTACTGGCCTGGCCCTGTGCGATGTTGAGGAGCTCGGCGCCATTCGACACATGGTTGAACCTATCCTCCTTTGCGTTGCAACAGGAGGCGTCCTTACTGGTCACTATGCCGAGCAAGCCATACGAAGGTACTGGCTGGTGTGGATGCCCTTGCTCCACAAGCACGCCCAGCGACCAGGCGGTGCTGCAACACTCAAGCTGTTGCGACCGCCGCTCGACGTGCAGTGGGTTTGGTTTGTCCACCGTCTCAACCCAACACAATACATGGCAGACTGCGTGGCGCGGTTTGGCTGCGAAATGGGGCCGGTCGACGAGCAGCAGGGTCTCGGCTGGACAGATGGCACCGACCGAGGGACAGAGTCCATCCAGTCCCGCAACTCCTGGGAGGAGATGGTCGCATCTCTCGCGGCCACGAACCCGGACTTTGGGTCGCCAGAGTACCGTTTTTGGCCGCCCGCTCCGCCCTCGGTGATGTCGCGCGCCCCAACCGCAAATGCCACGCCGGCGCCAGCTGGTACAGCAACCAACCCCCTGCTGCGCAGCTCATCCCAACCCGTCACAGCCGCGCCCACTACCTCAGACACCAGCGTTAAGGCCGTCACGCCGGACTCCCTTCCAGCCGGTGCGCCAGCGGCAGCCAGCGCAGCGGGGGGCAAGTCCACAGTGGGGACGGTCTTCACCCCTGCGTCCTCCCCCCCATGCTCCATCGGGCACGAGCCCACACCCACCGCGACGCAGGGTGCTCCCTTTTTCCACAGCATGAGCTGCAGCGACCGCACTGCATCCTCCACCGTCATGGAGGTGCCAGTCAGCGAGCCGCGCATTTCGCAGACTGCCATCAGCCCCACTGCCGCGGACCCCGCGGCCGCCACGCCCACTACCCACAGCAGCGCCGCTGCCGCGACCGCATCCACCACCACCACCACCAGCAAGAAGTCCATCGCGATCACCGCCACCACCACAGCCGCCACCGGCACCTGCGAGATCACGGCCCTCGATGACGCTTCCGCACAGCCGTCCCGGGCTACCCCTCCCACCACCCCCCTGACCTGTGACCCCACGTTTGAGCAGCGGCCAGGCGCCAACGTCACCAGCAGCCCGCAGCCGGTGGCCGAGTCCACGGATGCGGGCCCCTCCACCACGTCCGACCCGGCCTCGCTGGCGGGCGCCTCGGCCCCAGCTGCTGACCCGGCCGCACTGGCCGGCCCAGCCGCAGCAAACAACCCGGGGACAGACAACCTCATCTCGCCCGTCGCCTCCGCCTCAGCCAGCCGCGCCAACTCCATGGCACGCACCGCCTCCACCTCCGCCATGCCCCCCGCCCCCGCCAGCCGCTTGGACTCAACCCGCAACTCCACCTCCGCGCTGCCGCCCTCCGCTAGCCGCCAAAACTCCGCCGGCGCCGCCTCCACCTCCGCCACGCCCCCCGCCCCCACCAGCCGCTTGGACTCAACCCGCAACTCCACCTCCGCGCTGCCGCCCTCCGCTAGCCGCCAAAACTCCGCCGGCGCCGCCTCCACCTCCGCCACGCCCCCCGCCCCCACCAGCCGCTTGGACTCAACCCGCAACTCCACCTCCGCGCTGCCGCCCTCCGCTAGCCGCCAAAACTCCGCCGGCGCCGCCTCCACCTCCGCCGCGCCCCCCGCCCCCACCAGCCGCATGAACTCGGCCCGCAACTCCACCTCCGCGCTGCCGCCCTCCGCTAGCCGCCAAAACTCCGCCGGCGCCGCCTCCACCTCCGCCGCGCCCCCCGCCCCCACCAGCCGCATGAACTCGGCCCGCATCTCCGTCACCTCCGTGCACCCGCCCTCGACCAGTCGCTCCAACTCCGCCCGCCTCGGCTCCAACTCCACTATTCCCTACGCCCACGGCCCCGCCCCCGCGCCCCCCAGTCGGGTGAACTCCGGCGCCTCTACCTCCACCCCCACGGGCGCGCCACCCACAGCCAGCCGCTCCAGCTCCGCCGGTCACTCCACGGCCCCAGTGCCAGGGAAGGGCAACACCATCGTCATCCCGGCCAAGCTGATAGCGGGCAGCTCGGGCAAGGGCATGATGACGTTCGTGCAGGTGCGTCGGCACACGGCCGGCTGTTGCCTGTCCCTTGTCTGCTGTCTGTGCCGTCGCGCCCTCCTGTCGTGCCTTGCTGTTGCAATACTAGCCGTTGCTCCACGCTACACGTCCCGCCATGTCCGCCCTACAGCACAGCGAGCATAGCATTTCAATCGCTACCGGGCGGCGTTAACACTACAGCATCACAGACTGAGCTTCCCGGTGCAGCTGTTTCCAGTTAACACATGCAGGCGCCTGCTCGGCCGCACGCTACAACGCTGATAGTGCCGTGAAAGGCTTTGGTGGATGTGCCGGTGTGGCTTTGTCGTGCGCTTGCAGGTGCCTGCCCGGCCGGAGGACATGCTGGCGGCTGCGCGCGCCGCCACGTCGGGGCGCAGTGTGGAGGAGCCCCCAGAGGCGCGCGCCTCGGTGCAGCGTGGCACGCTGGAGTCGGTGCGGTGGTACGTGGTGCGAGCGCTGCCGCGCCAGGGCCGTTTCCTGCACCAGGTAAGGGCGTGGGCGCGAGGACGTGCGGGCGCGTCCACGGAGGCTTGTTGTAGGGTTTGTACTAGGTTGCGCGACGCCGCGCCAGGGCCGCTTCCTGCACCAGGTGAGTGTGTGCGTGTGGGTGTGGGGGGCGTGCTTGCATAGGCGCGGAGCAGTGGGGTGGTAACGGGGGTAGACTGGAGGGGCCTGTGGTGGGGTGTGTGCAGGTGTGGTCAAGGGAAGGTGACGGTGCCTGTTGAAGGGGCGTTCGCCAGGCTGCGCGCCGCCGCGGCACGGCCGCTTTCTGCTCCGGGTGCATTTGAACGGTTTGCACGCTGGGCCGACAGCAGCGTATGCAGCGGACTATCCTCCGTACGCCGGGCGGACAACCAGACTTTGCCCCAGCACCTGCTCCGCTTGCCCCACCTGGACTCGGACGTGCTCAACACACGGTATGAGTATAAAATCTTACGACAGAGCAAGCACACACGCACACAATGCCGTCGGTCAATGCATGTTCTATACTTGCCCGCGACCCGACCCCGTGCAGGTGCTCCGCTCGCCCTACCTGGACTCGGGTGTGCTCAACACGGCCCAGACGCGGTACTGCCGCTTCCTGGCCACCGCCCGCCGCGCGGAGCTCATAGCGGCGGCCCCCTCGGGCTCCAGCGGCGGCGTGCCACCACCGTCGCCGCAGGTCCCCATGTACGACATCGAGTGAGTGGTTGCCAGCTTGGGGGTATGCTTCCTTTGTGCAGGTGTGACAGGTGGGGGCCTTTGGGGCCTTTTAGTACCGCCCTGTATCGTGCGCATTGCCACTTCCCCCTGGTACAACGATAGAGCCCTCGCCACGCCGCTCAGCTTCACCCCCACAATGCGGGTAGACAGCAGCCTAATGTGGCACGCGCATAGCGCCACGGCGCTGTCAGGCATCAAAAAATGGTAGCCATGCTAAGCCACAAATGCCAACGTGGATTCCCCGACTGCCCTCGGCCCCAGGCCCGCAGCCTGGTGTGGCTCATTACCCAATATTTCTCCCCATGGCCGCCGCGGCCTGATGTATGCAACTTCTTACCCACGGCTGCCCCCCTCCGCCTTGAACCCCGCAGCCTGATGTGGCACGCCCACATGGCCATGGCGGGCAATTACGCCGCCTGCACGCGCGCGCTGCTGGGCCGCGTCTACTCCCACGACGACACCATCGAGCCGCCCATGGTGGGCAGCCTGTTCGAGCACTACCTCAAGGAGTACGAGCTCAGCACCGGGCTGCTGTACAACGTAACGCCCACGCGCCGCCTGCCGTACATGGTGGCGCACCCGCTGACTCAGCCGTTCTGGCCGCTGGCAGCGGCGCTAAACACGCCCGAGGCCATGGCGAGCCCGGAGGAGGTCGGAGCGGAGGTGGAGGACGAGCGGGGGCGGCTGAGGAAGCAGCGCACGCAGCAGGAGCGCGCGTTCTTTGAGGCCAAGGCGCAGGCGTACCGGGAGCGCAGGGCGGAGATCCGCGTGCCGCCGGTTCCGCTGCCGCTGTCGATCGCGCGCCCAGAGGAGAAGGACAAGGATAAGGACAAGCTGGGGAGGTTTGGGAGGAGGGGCGCGCGGGGGAGGGGCAAGGCGCGGGGGAGGGAGAAGGAGAAGCTGAAGGAGCGGGCGCGCTCGGCGCAGGGGGAGGCGGAGGAGGGGAAGTGCGTGGCGACCAAGGGGCGGTACATGCCCGGCAGCCTGCTGCACGTGGGGCGCTGCGGGGCGTACGCGCTGTACGCGGTGTGGGCCATGGGCGAGGCGATGGCAGGTGAGAGGGCGGGCAGGCGTTATGCGGCGGGGAAGGAGGCTCATCAAGGTACATAGGTGATGCTGCTTGCACGAGGTTTGCATCGCGCGGTGTGCTGTTGGGCGGCCGGGCTTCTGTCATGGGTGCTGCTTACCCGCTTCCTGCTAGTCCTCCACGACGCAGCTGCTGTCTCGTTGCGATGTCGGTCACCCTCGCCGACAAGGAGCAGGGCCCGGAGTTTCCGTGCTTCCCTGGCGCCTGACACGGTGCCTCGCGTTCACGCGTACTGCCCCGCAGACAAGGGGGCCCTGGCCAAGGGCTAAAAATGCTGCTGTCCCGTTGCGATGTCCGTCTCCCCGCAGACAAGGAGGGCCTGGCCGAGGGCTCCAGGCGCTGCGGCCACAGCGGCGTGGTGGCGCTGGGCCGCGCGCTGCGTGACGGCATGCGGCGCCTGGTGGGCAAGTACGCACCGCGGCCGGGGGACCTGCAGCACGGGGAGGCGGACTGGATGGTGCAGTGAGTGGGGCGGAACGGGGTCGGGGACGTGGAAGCGCCTAGTGCAAGACACGGTGGGAGGTTGTGCGGGCCGTCAGCACGGGGAAGCGGACTGGATGGTGCAGTAGGTTAGCCATGCTGCGCACCTGTTTAGACTCGTCAATGGCTCCCGAGCTAGCGCCGACGGAGTGCGCTGTCTGCACAGTCCAACGCCTGCAACCCACTCTGCCGCGCCCTGCCACCCCGCCCACCTTACTCCTCCCCTTCCCCCTTCCAACCCTACCCGCTCCCGCTCCCTCCCTCCCCCCTGCCCTCTCCCTCCCCATCCAGGGTACTAGCCTCCGCCTTCGCGGCGCTGTGCGACCTGCACTCAGGCCACGACACACCCCTGGCCCACAGCGACCACCCCTTCCTCACCTCAGCCATCCCCCTGCCCCCGCGCTCCACCCCACTGCACCCGGACGCCGTCACGCCCCCCCTGGACCTGCCCGCCACCACCTATCGCCACCCCTACGGCGAGCGCGAGTGCGTGTACATGGCCCCCGACCACTACTACACCAACCTCACCGTGCTGTACACGCCCGCGGACTACTGCCTGCTGGGCGAGGGGCGCTGGGTGCTGCCCAAGAAGATGGAGAAGAAGCCGGAGCGCATGGACTGGGACTTCACGTACGGCTACGGGCCGTACTACGAGGACGAGGATGATTCTGATGACGAGTGCGACGAGGAGGAGGAGCAGGTCGCAAAGATAAAGTACACGAAGGAGAACCGGCACCCGAATGCGCTGGGGCGGCTGGTGCACCGGAGCTCGTGGGACGGGCGGATCATGAAGTGCTATGCGATGCTGTACGAGGCGGCGGGTAAGGGGCGCATGGGGCAGCTGGCGGGGGTGTGGAAGGGCGCGGTGGGGGCGGGGCGGTTCGTGGCGGCGCCAGAGAAACCGGTGAAGCCTGAGCGGCTGCGGAAGCAGCTGCAGAAGCAGGCGCAGCAGCTGCAGGAGGCGAAGCAGCAGCTGGTGCACGAGCACAGGCAGCTGATCCAGCAGCACCAGCAGCGGCTGCAGCAGCAGCAGCGGGCGGCGAGCCAGCGGGCGCAGCAGGTGCGCATGGCGGCGCAGCGGCAGGCAAGGTTGGCGAGGAAGCGGCAGCAGAAGCAGGAGAGCGCGAGGGCCAAGGGTGGCGCGCAGGAGGAGGAGCAGGGGCAGGGGTTGCCGGCGCAGCCGCAGTCGCCGCAGACCCGGCCGCCGCAGTCGCAGCAGCAGACGCCGCCGCGGCCACAGCAGCATGCGCTGCAGCCGGCGGCGGCGGCGGCTTCCCGGCCGGCAGGGCCGCCCCAGCCGGCGGCGGCGGCGGCGCTGGCGCTGCCCAAGGCTCCGTCGCTGCAGTCTCACCCGGCGGCGCCGCCGCGAGGTGCGCAGACGCCGCCAGCGCCTCAGCGGCGGGCGGCGGCGCCGCAGCCGCTGGCTTCCGGGCGGGTCGCACAGCCGTCGCCGCTGCAGGGGCCGCAGCGGCAGGCGGTCTCACCGGGGCCACAGCGGCCGGTGGCCAAGGTGCACCTGGAGCTGGGCCCTGAGCCGTGAGCCCCTTGCAGCCTTGTAGCCTTGTAGCCCCTGGCTCCAAGTCCGCCTGAGGCTTGCGGCCCGGCATGGTGTGGCGCGTGGCGCCCAGTACCCACTGCTCACGGCTGTTGGCCGAGGTGTAGCTAGCGGTCGCCCCGAGCGCCCGTCGGATGGCGGGGCCGACCTGGTGGGCTTGTATGTCAGCCCACATGGCTGGAGCATGGGCTGCTTGGACCGGGCGACGGAGGACGTCGGGGCGGCCAGCAGGAGGTGTGGCGCGTGGGGTGTACCTGAACGGGTGCGGCGGGGGTGGGGAGCTGCAGCAGGGTACGATGAGCAGGGTGCGGTGGGGCTGTCGTGGGCGCAGGGACGTTGGGCGGGTAGCGGCCAGCGCTGGGCTGGCTTGGGAGGGAGTTGCCCAGAAGATTGACAAAAATCCTGGGGATTATGCGAGAACTGGGCGCAAAGGTGTGCATGCGGGAGCCTCTGCATGACAGGATGGTGGAATGACGGGGTATGGCTGGTTGGCGGGGGATTGGGGGGCGGCGTTGGAGGTGGGCAGAAGACCTGAACAAGGGCAGTGGCGGTTTGGGGTTATGGGACAGGAGGGGTATCGGCGCGACGGTGGGGGTGGGTGGCGTTCATTGCGTCGTACGGCAATGCGTGGGAGGTATCTTCAGGGCCACTCATGCACGCACGGAGGTCTATCAGTTGACGGATCCGCATCGTTGCGTTGCGTTGCGCTCCGTTAGAGCAATAAGCATCGTACTTGCTACAGGGGCAGGGGTATGCGCAAGGGGTATTCCTGGGGTGTAGCGGTTGCCGGACGGGACCCCCACATCATGCTCTGCAGTGGGGTTCCCGTCGGCTATCAGACATGTTTGTTGCTGGTTGTTGTTGCGGATGAAGTACTCGTAAAACACGGAAACGTGCAGCAGTAGTTGCGGTTGAGAAACGGGCCGACAGGAGTGCGTGTTGCGCAGGCGGCTTGGACTTTCAGGGGGCTGTGGTCCGTTTGTGATGGACGTTTACCACTATAAATAACGACGACTTGTGGTACAGGGGACGCCACTGGAGTTGCTGTGATGTTGCTCCGTTGCTTGTCAGTTCGGCCTGTGACGGCTTCTGCTCTGCGGGCTGAGCACTGCGTGTGCTGTGTGCCCGACCCTATTGCGTTGACGGTTGCCGTTGTCTGTTCCAGGGAGGACAAGAGGTCGTGGTCCGGAGGGTTGGCGAGTGGTGTTGCGGTGCACTCGCTCCTTGGTGCGGACGTGTATTAAGAGCAGGTAATGGTTGGCAGGGGATCATGACCATGGCCTTCTTCCACCCAGGCGTTCATTGAGTCCCTGCCTTCGGGTGTGCCGCCGAGGTGTGGTGCGACGTATGAATTTGCGATGAGCGCCCCTCGAGGTGCTCCCTGTCAATCTTTAGGCTATGGCGGTATCCATGTCTGTGTATGCCATCGAACGACACAATATGAGTCAAGGCATACTGGCTGCCGCCGTGCCGCTGTTTATCCTTACGTCATGGTAATTGCCTCCTGGGCACCGAGCAAAATGTGCTCGGGCCCTGGCCCATCGGCTCGAGCTCTGGGTGTGGATATCGTGGGTGTGCATGGTGGTGCAATGCGTGTCTGGCTGTACGGTCAGGCGGCCATGGCGCTTCCAGTCGGGGTCGAGCGGCCTGCCCGGGCACGTTCTCGGCAAACAAAATGCATACTTTGGCTGCTTCCTGCATGCAGACAGACCTTGCTTGGCTTGTCAAGCGGAGTGCTGCACCCTCGGGGGTCGCTGACCGTGCATCTTTTTTCTGACATCCGTTCACCATCACCATGCTTCCTCCTGTGGTCTTTTGAGCGATCGAAGGGTCGATAAGTTCCGGATACTCAGGAAGGGGGACGTGTGGACTGGCGTGCGTTTTGCATGGAGCATGCGATGTTTGCGGGCAGGCTCGCAAGACTGAGTACATGACCTGTTGTTGCTCCGAAGAGTTTCGCCGTGTCTCCGGCTGGTTTATGTGGTATGCCCAAAGCAGCATGCGAGTTGTGGTTCCTGCGAGCCCGTATTGAATGCGCGCGCCAGCGTGTGGTGAAGACGGGGGGGACGGTGCAGGGGTCGAATCAACTTAAGGCAGAAAGCAACGACATTCAGCTTTTACACCTGCTGTTGCCTCACTGCTGCTTTGCTGCTGCCTAACTGCTGACTGGTGCGGGTGCTGACTCGGCTGCTAGTAGTGCCGACCGCTGGTTCAGGCTGCGTTCGGCATTCATGATATCACTGCCATGTTGCTCGACCTGGACTGGTTTTGCTCATCTTGCCAAGAGTTTTCAGGTCTGCCGCCGCCCTTGCTGTTGATCATGGTTGTGCCGCTGCTGCTCGTACAGCTGCCGTTGGCGATGGTGTGGAGTACCCGCCTGTGCTGCTGCCCTGGAGCGAGGTGGGTTAGCCTGGGTGCACTGGCCCGTTGTTGCCGCGGCCATCCTCATCACCGAACACTGGTGTCTTGGCGGTGGTGAATTGTGCCTGAAGACGTGCCTGCATACATAGTGGTGCACGCTTACCTGGTGCGTGTGGGTTGCGGGGTTGTTGGCATTGCGCCCTTGTGCGGGTGGGAGGTGGCAGGGAACCATGACGGGGTGTTGGGTGATTGTTGTAACGGAATGAGTTCCGGGGGCTAGGTGTCCGTTCGCGTGGAACCGCGAGTGTTGTGGAGTAGGTACGTTGCTTCCGGGCAGTCCTTTAGGATCACAACGTTATGCCAACATGAGAGTGACGCTCTCCAACGGAGGCTGCACGTTGCGGACCCACGGGTCGGGGCCGGCAGGACTGCAGATCCGCATGCCATTTGGGCAGGCTGCCACTGGTGTGGGTTGCGGAACAGCCAGCTATAGGCATAAATATTAATCAATAAATTGTATTTTCAACAGAGTATAATTTAGGCGCGGTTTGTCCCTTTGCGACGGATGCTGGTAGTGTGGCACGGAGCGCCGTCGCAGGACTTCTGCTCATTTGCTGGTGTTGTGCGGGGAGGTAAACGGCAGTGGCGATTGGTGCGGTGGAATAACGGTTATAATGGTATGCAGATTGTAAGGCGCGTTCACGACAAGAAGGCCACGTGCCTGACGTGGGCAAGGCACACGCGGGCGAGTCTCCTTCGTGGTGGTGTACTGTGCCTTGCAGGTTTGCACGTGCTGGGCGTATGTAGCTGCATTTGGAGCTTAATACCAGCTGGCGGCATTTGTGACAAGGGCGGTCAACGTGCAGGACGGCCGCAGGAGTCATGGCCCCTCCCAGGCCGGTGGGCCATGACCACGGCAGTCTGTCACGCTCTGTTGGCAAGCACTCATGCACCGCTGTAACTACGGTGTGCAGAAGGCGAAGAAGATTCGAGCCCATACTTGCCCTAACATCAGCTCTGTCCAATGGTACTTCACGTACCACCTTCACGTACCATGGCACCTACGTACCGAACACGGTGTACACTTGTACCAGCAACCAGCAGCAGCAGCAAGGGCCAGTCAGTCAGCGTTACACAGCGAGGGTTCTTCCCCTCCGCAAGTGCAACGACCCATGTACGAGCCGGAGGCTCAAGGGCCAGGAAACAGGGAAGGATGGCCCTCGGCATGCGTGTTGGTTCGGTGGCGATGCGCGTACGGCATCGTGTGCGGCAGTCAGCTGGCTGGAGGCCCGTGCAGTATGCGCCTGTGCCCTTAAGGCTTGGTACCGGCAGGTAGACACAAAGCGGGTGACGCCATGTCTGGACTGCAACAGGCGCGTACCCTCCCACGTTTCTTGCATCGCAACCAGTGGCCATCAGGGGTGTGTCGCCACATGTTGCCCGCACCTACCTGGACTGTTAATACACAATGCCCACAACGATTAGCAACACCTCCACAACGGCCGCTAGACGCGGATACTTGCACGCAGTGTTCTGGTCTTCGCGTTTGAGTGGGACCGGTATTTCAAACTAATGCGTGTGGCCTACCGGCAACCGGCAACAGAGCCCACGCACCGAACGCATGCATACCAACTGCTGCTTACGCCCTGCCCACGCTGAAACACAAAGCAGGACGCGTTGCGGCGACAGCTAAGGCGCGATACAGCTATACGTGTATGTGGTAGTGTTTATAGAGCAGCTTGACAATTCGCAGTCTTGGACGGACGGATGGATTGCGCCCGTCCTGTCAAGCGCGCACCAACCGCCACGCCTGTCGCGCGGGTGCGTGCCCTCGGACGGACCGACACCAATCCCCGCGGCCGCCTGCAGGTCCGTCCCTGGGCAGATCCTGTCAAACGCCCGTCGGCCGGATACCTCGCGTCCCATTCAGGCCTCACCAAATGGCTCCAGCCAAACGGCCTGCGGTTCGCATGACAGCTTAGCAGCGAGCCCGAAATCACAACCCTGCCACAGCTGATCCAACCACGCGAAGCTCACGAGTGCCGGCACAGCCACAACGGCTTATCGCACGTGCCCAGTCGCAGTTGGCGGCACTGCGACAGGAAGCGATAACCGTGGCGCTACCACTGTTGTAACGGCGCCCGACTACCTGCCGGTGCAAGCGTCACAGCGAGGTCACCTGCGCTCCGCCTGTGGGTCTGTGGGTCGTTTGCCGCCTGGGGCCGATCACTGCGCGCCGCCCCGGCACTCTGCGGTGCCCCCAAACCCACAGATAGAGGCACGTGCGTAAAACAGCATCAGCTGGCGGAGTCCCCTGCACTTGGCCCCTGCTCTGCATGTCTGCATCGCACCGCCCTTTAGTCCTGTCAGCAAACCGTTAATTTGCAGCAGCTCGCACGCGCTTGGGGACTGGTAACACGACCCCAATCCACCGCTAACACGCAGAATCACACGGAGCCGCGGGGTCGCGGCAGAGCGGCGGCAGCAGCAGCAGCAGCAGCAGCAGCAGGAGCAGTTGGATGGAAACAGGGGAACCTCCAGTCGGGCTGCCCGCAGCACCGGGTGACCCCATGGGTAGGTGCTTACGACGAATGTGCACTGGCGCCGTGACCGTTCGCGTGTGGCGCACAGCGTACGGCACGCCGTACAGGGAAGACCACACGTCCCTCGCACGCGCACCGCTGAGAGCACAAGGAGGCCGATTTCCATGCCTCAGCAGTGACAGTGCAGTGCATGAATCGCAGCTCGTGCCATGCTCAGCTACCGTACTGCACAGTTGGTGTGCTTGTCTGGCTTTTTTCTGTGCACTGTCTCGTACATGGCCATGGCCTCCCTGACCCGCCTGACATGGACACGCAGGACCCGCATTCCGCCGGCAGCGCAATACACAGGGAACATACTGCTCATACTTCAGTACGGGTGTAATGTCTGCTAAATTCTGTCCGTACGCATCGCCTCCCTGACCAGGCACGGGCCCACCCTGGCATGGACACGCAGGCCCCACGGCCATACCGCCAGGCGCCATTCGGTGGGCTGTGACCACCTTAAAAGCAGCAAGCGGCCAGACTCGCACCACCACCAGCAGCACCACCACCAGCAGCAGCAGCAGCAGCACCACCACCACCACCAGCACCACCACCACCACCACCAGCACCACCACCACCACCAGCAGCAGCAGCAGCAGGAGCAGCAGCAGGCGGGAGTCACCCCACTGTCGCTCACACCCCAGGATAGCATCCCCACCGGCAAGGACGCGGCGGTTGGCAGCCACAGGGAGGCAGCAGCCACACCCCCGGTCGCCCTGCATGCGTCCGCCGCCGCCGCTGCAACCAACATGGCTGCCGCCGCCGCCGCCGCCGCCGCTGCAGCCAAGCCCATGCCCACCACCAGCGCGCAGCCGACAGCTGCCGCTGCCCCCGCTACCTCCATCACCCCACACCCCGCCACCACGGCCACCACGGCCACCACCGCCAGTGGCACGCACGCACATCAGCAGGTGGATCCCACGCGCCGCAAGCACGTGCAGCTCCGACACGAACCAGACCAGCAGCCCCAGCCCTCCTGCTCCTGCTTATCCTCCTTAAGCTCACGGAGGTCACGTGCAACCCAGCAGGTGCCGTCTGCACCCGCCCCTGCCAACGCCTCCACCTCGGCCACCTCGGCCTGCCACTCACCACCGGGGGCCCCCACCTGGCTGGGACCTGCCATGCTGGTGGCACCCGAGCACCGTGCAGCCCCTTCCTTATCAGAGCCCGCATCTCACGCCTACGCATCCGAGAGCCAAGCTGCCAGCCCCGTACGGGTGGGTAGCAGGGTAGGCTTGTCGCGTACGGCATGGCGGCTACCCAGTACCCACAAGAGAATTCGTGTCCGCCGCTAGTTGTGGGGATACTGGCACCTGCTGTACCTACTCCACCGCCGATGCCTCAGCAGTGGTCTCCCGTGCGGACGGACGCTCACCAATATCCTTATTTGTCTGCGTCTTTACTGTCTAGCTAGCTCACAGCGAACCGGGCCTACCTGTGCGCTGCACTTGTCGACATGTGGGATACGGGCGGGTCCCGTACATGGGCCCAAACCCCAAACCCCAGCCGGCACAGCGCGTCGTTCCTGAGGGGGGCCTGGTTCTGTGAAGAAACGGTGCAAGGACGCCATGCTCTACTGCTCTGCATTTGGCGCTCCGACCCTGACCCTGACTTGTCCAGCCCCCACCCCAATACACGCCCCACACGCCCCACATGCAGCTGAGCGCCCTTGACCACGGGGCCATGCTCACGTGCCTCAACCCAAAGGTACGTGAAGCCAGGGTAGTTGCAGCCGTGTGGGTGTAGCCATGCCTGTACGGACATGCGTGCACACTGGTTGGTGGTTGCACGCGTACGTACTATCGTCAACGCGGGTCCAGGGCCTTCTGTCTCGTTCTAGCGAAGCCTACCAACAGGATGGTATTGCACCCATGCTTGGAACCACTGCCATCCACACAGTGATCCGCACGGCGTCTGTCTCCAGCAACAAACAAACAAACTCTGCACTGAGAGGGTCGCACGCATGCCTGGGCTGCCGTACGCAACCTTTCGGTCCTCATTGCACCCAAAACCGGTGCCCTTTGCTGCCGTACAGGCTCTGTGGCTGCCGTACGATCTGGACATCGTGCTGCTGAGGAGGGCACTGGCGGCCGCCCTGGCGGACTTCCCCATCCTCGCGGGCAGGTGCGTGCCTTACCGGAAGCACCGTAGTCTCCGTAGACCACCGTTTGCGATTGCATCCACGAGAGAAAATAACTGAGGCAAGGATTCTTGTGCGTACCGTACCATACCGTTCCGGTAGTAGACCACCGGTAGTGATTGCACAAGCAAGGGCGGGGTCTCTGCAGCGCTGTGTACGATACAGCTGGACAGGGTGAAGCACAGGGGTGAAGCACGCGCACGGCCACATGGTATCCCATATGGGGCAAGTGCGCAGCGTACCAGAGATGCGTTCTTGAGTAGCAACGGGAGGCTTACAATTGGGGCTACAGGCAGGGAGATGGGGGGCGGAATGCAGACTTCACAAGGACCGGTCCGGGAGGGGGCACGTAACCCTTGGAGGTTGCCGCTCGGGCCTACGGACCTGACCCTGCGCACATTCCATGCGCGGCTTTCAACGCCATGACCCCTTCGCCAAAGCGAACTTGGTGATTCTGGATTCGACACGTCTTCAACAAAGCGGTATCCTCTAGCCGCGTTCGTGTGCTACATCCGGAAACCTTAAACCGTCGGTTTCACGCCTGCGGACTTACATCCTTACGGCACTGGATCAACTACTCCATCGATCACTATACCCTGAGCCATAGCGAAAGGCGGCCCGGCCGACCGCCCGTAACCAGGCAGGAAAAGTTGCAAAAGGCGCGCGCGCCGGTCCGCGCCTTCAGCAGGGCCCGGCCCCTGCCGCTCGCTCGTCCTGTCCTCATGCCCCGCACACGCCCCGCATACGGTACTGTGTGAACGGTTTGCAGGCCCCACCACCGCCTCATCCCTACGCACAAAGCCACCACCCCACCACCCGGGCCCCTGGTGCTACTTTCATACCATGCCTGCCCTACGCATGTGTGCTGACTGACTGACTTCAGTTGTACGCGAGTGTGGCAGTGTGGTGACGCCTGGAGTAGTGCGCAGGTGCCACGTGTACTTGGGCCGCAGTCTATGCTTCAATGCCCTTGGTGGTGTCTGCTGCTACGTACCTGGGTGCCATGCCTGTCCTGCCTTGCCGTGCTAGTTGACTGCCTGTGCTTAGGGCTTCATGGTGTGCCGCCCTAGCCGACATTACTAGGCCTGGGCAGTAGCGGGCTTTTATGCTTTGGGAGGGCTGTCTCGTTGCCCTCTCGGGGTGGTGGGTGTGGTACGACACCCCGACCGAAGGGGTCCCCCGTGTAAAACCAAACCAAACCAAACCACCCTGCTGCCACATGCCATCCTGCCATCCTGCCATCGCGAGCTCCCCACCACCCCCAACTCCCTCGCCCCTTCCCTCTGCCCCTCTGCCCCTCTGCCCCTCTGCCCCTCTGCCCCTCTGCCCCTCTGCCCCTCTGCCCCTCTGCCCCTCTGTCCCTGCCTCCTGTCCGCAGGCTGCGCCCGCCGCCCGGCACTCGCCGCATTCAGTACCTCAACGCCCGCCGCACCTGTGCCTTCGCCATCCACCCCTGCCCTCCTCCACCTGCTCCTCATACCCCACCTCCTGTCCAAGCCTCCACCGCTCACGGCAGCGGCAACGGTGGCCAGGGCGGGAGCGGAGGCGGCGGTAGAGGCAGCAACGGAGGCGGCGGCGGCGGCGGCGGCACCGGCGGCGGCAACGGCGCTGGCGGCGGCGCGTACCTTCGCGAAGCTTCCAGCCCCAGCCGCCTGTCTGACTTCCCGTTGGGCTCCCTGGCGCGCAGCGGCTTCAGCCAGATGAGCCGCGAGCTGCCGCCGTACTTTGAGGTACGAGCAGCGTACAGCAGAATGGTGTAAATACGACGGAGGTGCGGGCCTGTGCAGTACAGGTGGACACGAGTACGTACGGCTTCCGTCGTCCTGCCTCCTTATTGCCGCCTACTGATTGGCATCCGCATGCCGGCCGTTCCAAGTACCGCAATAAAACCCCAGCTGCTTTCCGGCTGGTCTGTTGCTCACGATTTTCTGTTGCTGGCTTGCTGCCGCTGTCTGTAGCTGCTGATAGCCCAGGATAGCCCCATGGCGCCTACACAAGTGAATGCTGCTTGGTCTTACGGCCATGTCCCATTCCACTGCTTCATGCCCGACCCATTCCCTCAATTGCATCTGCTGGACGTGTGGGCCTCCTTGAACATTGTAATTTGCGCTGTGCTGACCTGCCCACGCCCTGCCCAACCCAAGCACGCGTTACACCCTCCCTATCCACACCTCAGCCGCTGGACGTGTGGGCGGCTCTGCGGGGGGAGGAGCCGCTGCTCAAGGTACGGCTTACCCACCTGCAACCGCCAATCACCCCGCCCATCAGCGCCACCACCACTTCTGCTTCCTCCGCGCCAAGCCGCATCGACGCGGATAGCAGCGGTGGGGATGTCAGCAGCTGCAGCAGCAGCAGCAGCAGCAGCGGCAGCGGCGCGAAGGCGGGCGGCGGCGGCAGCAGCAGCGGCAGCTGCGGTCGTGGCGCGAAGGCGGACGGCGGGTGCATCCTGACTCTCACCATACACCACGCTGTGCTAGGTGGGTCGTGGGTGCCAATGACAATCACATGGTCTTTCAATGCGGGTATGGTGGGCTCCCTTTCCTGAAGCGCTGGTGCACAGGCCACCTGCTAATCACATCCGAGTGGGCATCGAACATGCCCTTCGTGCCTTTGGTGGTCGAGATATAGAAGGTACTGCTTTACTTGTCCGCGCCACACACCTTTCTCATGCGCGGTGGTCCCCGACGCACGCACCCTATGTCACACGCACCTGCACCCAACAACTGCAGTACGCGGACGTGTCTGTCCTGAAGACCTGAAAACGCCGGACGCATGTGCCCGCAACCAACCCACCTGCCCGCACCTAATCTACGCGTCAATCCGGGACCCGCACCCAGCCTACGTGCCTGTCCTGACCACGCGGGACGCACCCTCTCTTGCACTTCCACAGACGGCTGGTCCGCCTGCTCCTTTATCGGCTGCCTGGCCGGCCACTACAGCCGCATCGCGGCGGAGTCAGCAGCACCAGCAGCAACAGCAGCTGCTGCAGCAGTAGCTGGTGCAAGACACACAGCAGCCGCAGGACCCTGCGACAGCGGCAGCAGCGGCGGCGTCGGCTGGACGTTCGATCGTAGCGCCCTCATTCCGACAGACCTCTTCCCAGCCGACCTGCCTTCCTCTGTGGGCTGGAAGAAGCCCCACCCTAAGGCGGCAGCTTCTTCCACTGCACTCATTTCTGTGCGCAACAACAACAACACACGGCCGCGAGCATGGGGCCGCAGGCAGGAACAGGAGCAGGGGGAAAGGCACTCGGGGGCCGCAGCAGCAGCGACCAGCAGCGGGGTCGGCAACGGGTGTGGTGGTGATGGTGATGGGGGTGGCAGCCTCAGAAGCCTTGTGATGCAGGAGGTGCGGCGGACGAGGCAGCAACCGAGCGCAAGCCACGTGCACGGCGGTACAGGTACTGCCGGCAGCGGGGCGCGAGGCGGGGCTGGAGGCGGCGGGGCGGGTGATGGCGGCGGCGGCGGTTGGGGCTCGGCTGTGAAGTCGGTTGGGCGGTTGGTTCGGGCGCTGGCGGCTGAGGAGCGGCGTTGGCCGGGGGCGGCGGGGCGGAGGCTGAGCTGCGAGGTGCTCAGCATCCCACAGGCCGACGTGGAGCGGCTCAAGGTGCGAGCAGCAGGCGCCATTGTCTGTAATAAAAAGATGATGTTTGCCATGTGCAGGGTTGGCGATGCACGTGTACTTTTGGGCCGGCGGTGGGGCCAACGGTGTGCATGGTGCCATAGGGGCTTGCACCTCAGGCTGCGGGCGTAATGGCAAGTGCGACGGTTTGGAGCACCCTTTCAACCGCACCAGGACCGGTACACCCCGTCGCCCTTGACCCTCAACCCCGCCCTGGCCCCGGCATCCGCCGCCGCCCGGCCTAGGTCTCCCCCCATCAGCACCAAGTCACCGTTGCTCAGGATACACCAGCTCCTCACAACCCACACACCTTGTTCGGACCGCTTAATACACCACAAACCCTGTACTTCCCGAACCCCCTGTGCATGCAGGCCCTAGCGTCCGCCGCCGCCCCACCCGGTTCTCCCCCCATCAGCACCAACGACGCCGTCACCGCCCTTGTGTGGCTTACCATCTGCCACCTGCGCGGCCGCCCCCTGCCGGGCTCTGGCCCCCCGCCACCACCACCATCACCCCAAACACCAGCCCTGGGCACAAGACCAGCAGCAGGTCCAGTGCCCCTGGCTCCCGGATACATGGGCCTTGCCGTGGACCTCCGGCGGAATGGGAGGCTGGCGCCGCCGCCGCCGCCACTGCCGGCGGCGGCAGCGGTGGCGGCGGCAGCGGGCGCGGTCTATGGTGGTGGCAGCGGCGGTGGCAGCGGCGGCGGAGGCGGCGTGGCGACGCTGCCGCGTACGTTTGTGGGTAACGGGGTGTGGGCACTGCACGTCGGAGGGGCAGTAGCAGCGGCAACAGGTACAGCGGCAGGTGCGGCAGGCGCTGGTGTTTGCGCTTGTGGCAGCCACGTCAGCAGCTCGGAGCAGCTGCAGCAGGGGCAGCAGCAGAGGCCACAGCCATGCTTTGTGTGTTCGCTGCGGGCGGGTGCGGCCGCGGTACGTGGCACGGTGGAGGAGCTGAGGGGCAGCCCGCAGGGGGCGCGGGAGGTGAGTTTGACCGTCCGGGTCGCAGTTTGTTTGGCTTCCTGTTCGATAGCGTCACGATGATGATGCGTGCTGTGGCATGGTCGCGGAGCTACCTTACGTACTGACCCGCACTGCCCTACACCACACAGCCCCCGCCCCACAGTGCCACAGATCCAACGCGTTGCGGGCCAGTCCCCCAGCTGTTTGCCCCTATGCGCCTGCTAACCCACACGCGTTTACCCACATCCCACAGATCCTGCGCGTGGCGGGCGAGCAGCTGACCGCCCCCCTGTCCGACCAGGTGGCCATGATGGCACGTGTGTGCTGCATGCAGGTACGGCCGCCGTACCTGCATGACAATGTCTACGGTGTACGGTATTTGTCCGGGCAAGCTGAATGTCCGTACGGTGCACGCCCCGCTATGCTGTGGGCAAACCTGGGGTTGCTGCTCCGATCACAGTGAGACAGAGCCCTGAAAATGCGTCGGCTGCACAGACGCACAGCCATGCCACCCACAGGCCATCCACACCACGTGCCACTGTGCTTGAACTTACAGGAGTCACCGCACTGCCCCGTACCGGCGTACCGCTGCCACTGTACCGTACGACATGTACCTGATTGCAGGACGCCATCCTGACCAGCTGGCAGATGCCGTACTGGGACGTCAACTTCGGCGGGCCCGACCCCAACGCCGCACCTGCCCACCAGCAAGTGCCGTACAACCAGCAGCCGCACGGTCAACTGCCTCCCAACCAACCGGTGCAGTACCAATGCATCCTGCAGCCCAGTCCGCCCTGGAGCGCAGCAGTTATGGCGGCGCCGCCGCTCGGCCGCCTGGAGCGCCACGGCCTGGCTCCGGCGGCGGCGGCGGCGGCGTACGGCAGCGCCGTACGGCTCAGGAAGGCGGCGCCGCCGCCGCTAGCGGCGGCGTCCCTGGCGCTGTCAGGCAGCGCGAGTGCAACCGGAAGCAACGCCGGGGGCAGCGGAAGCGGCAGCAGCAGCTGTGGCTTAGCCAGCGGGTCGTTGCCGCTCAGTAGCACCAGCAGAGCGAGTAGGGGCAGTAGCTCGGGGCTCGGTACCCGGAGCTGCAGTGGGGGAGGAGGGAGGGCGACTGGAAGTGGAGGGGGAGTGGCGGTGGAGACGGCGGGGGGCAAGGAGCGCAGCAGCAGTGGAGGAGGCAGCAGCGGCGAAGGGCACCTGGGGTCTGTGGCAGAGGTCGCATGCGCCACGGACTGCGCTGTGTTTGGGGGTGGAGAGGTGGTAGGAGGAGGGGCCGGAGGGGCGGGGCAGTGTGTTGCGGTTGGGGCCTGCGGCGTCGTGGGTGGGGTTAAGGGCGGTGGGGGCAGCAGCAGGGGCGGCAGCGGACTGCGGCTGTTCATGTGCGTGCCGGAGGGTGCGGCGGCGGCGTTGCGTGGGAGCCCCGTGCTGAGGCAGCTGGTGCCGGGGGCACGCTTCCACTGATCATTGGGGTATGTGTGCTGCCTTTTGTCCCCTAAACGCCGCCTTCTGATGAAGGCCGGGGTCCTCTGGTTTGGCTGGATGGGCAGCTGGTGCTGGGGTTGCGGTGGGGTTCCACTGAGGTTTGCCGTTTGGGTTCTCGTGCCAAGAGGGGACCGAGTCGGGTGCATAAAGCAGGCCGCGCAGTGGGACGGTGTCAGGTGCTCCCTGTTTTGTTTATTCGCGTTGCTGTAGTAGTGCGGCACTTTTGCGAGGTTCGTCGGCTACTTGATCGGTCAAACCCTGCGCTGTGCGTTGGCGGCATGGACGTCACGGCACAATGCTGCACGTGGCACAGCAAAGGGGGTCTCGCTTGGGGTCTCACTGGGCGCAGCAAGCAAGTTGTAGTGAGTGTGACACTGTACCGTACGATTAGCTGGCGCGTGTGGGGTATGTATGTATGGTTTTACAGTTTACGTCCCCTTCCAGAGCCCAGCCCCATCCCGCTCAACACACAGAGCTGGTCCCGGCCATTAGGGACACGGGATTTCCCACCCCTCTCGCTGTACGGAAAGGAGTGGGGTATTATTTGAGGCATGCATGCAAGGGCGGCCTATCTCTAACGCACACTTTCCATACGCAGGTGGTCAGGCTGGGGTCAGGTTATGCTGTGTGAGGGGAACACGTGCCTCTCACCATTGCAATCACATTATGTGCCGCTCGACCTTGCAGTACTGTATAAACCCAAGCCTTGGTATGAGTATGTGTAGTGGAGAAGGTTTGGGTTAGCACTGGCAGATGGCAAAGCAGGTACGGTACCGGACGGAAGGACAAGAGCAGTACCTCGTGTATCTTAGCTTCAGAGGTTGGACAACTGCCAGCGGTATTGGTAGCCGGACAAGAGTCGCTGTGCATAGCTGAGTGAAGGGAGGTTGGTCTAGGTCTCAGGCGT
This sequence comes from Chlamydomonas sp. KOR1, assembly GCA_036984285.1. NCBI lineage: Eukaryota > Viridiplantae > Chlorophyta > Chlorophyceae > Chlamydomonadales > Chlamydomonadaceae > Chlamydomonas > Chlamydomonas sp. KOR1. Next base: position 147,517 of record BQMZ01000339.1, read on the forward strand.
TGCGGCGAGGTGTGTTAAATAAAGATTGGTGTTGGTAGGTACCGGTAGCCAATTGCTGTATGAGGTCGAACATTGGTGGTATTGGATTGGCTCGGCAGGGCGTGAGCCAGGAGACCCCCCCTGGCGTGAGCAGGTGTGTTAAGTGGGCGCAATATGGTGCGAGGTTGCGGCCTTGCCCCCCTTCGCTGTGGGCCACGGGGCAGGCATTATTGGGAGGGTGATACGGCGATACCACACGACCGCTGTGTCTTTATGTCTTTGTGTAAAAGGTGCGGAAGCCCTTGGACGTTAGGCGCCTAAGGAGCACAGCTGGAGTCGTGGAGTGTCATCAGGAGTTCACCGGAAGCGCTGTTGCGGCAGGGAGCATGTGCGTGCAAGTTGGTGGGTCTTGCCAGCGTGTGGCGTAACGGTAAACGGGTCTGCCCTCTGCCCGGATCTGCCCACGTCCGTTCCGCCAAACCTTTACCGCTACCAGCCACCTGGGCTGCCCTGTACGGTACTATGGGAATCCGCGGGCAGGACAAAGCAGTCAACGCCGACCCACATAGCAGCTGGTGGCAGCTGGTGGCAGCTGCTGTCTCTGACACGTGGCACAGGGAATGAACCTGTTGTGTGCGTGTGCCAACGCGGAAGCGAGCGTTACGCGCTGAGCCTTAACCACTGGAGACTGACGTGCATTACGGTACCTACGTTCCGGCAGCAGGTTCAGTTGCAAGTGTGCCATGTCCTATGCCTTTCTTGTCGATGCTGGCCACCGTTCCTGGGCCACGGTTGATGCCACGCCGCTGCCCTAACGGTCCTTATGTTCTGCACGCTGCTCCAGCATATTAACCCTGCTGAACACAAAGTCGTGACGTGGTAGTGCGGAACTTGGTCTTGACGGAGGCATATGTACCGCTTGGCAAAGGCTCCACGCGGCCACGTCAGGACTGAGATCACGTTGAAGAGCTGTCCGGGTGGGCAGTGGGGGCCTCGGTGCTGGCACGCCTGCGGTTCTTGCACGTGTTCGGGCATCATCGTACGGAAGCCCTCTCCAGGTACCAGGATCGCAACTGCTGTTGTCCCCCGCAACATCAAGTGCAGTAGGCAATTCCGCAGCAACTAGTCAGGTCATTAGCATCGCGCAGCTCCAGCGCGCTGTAAGCTTGTGGCTCTGTGGCCCTGTGATACTCACGCGTGACACTGCTCCTCGGCCAACGAACCAGTCATCTGCTTGAAAATTACGGCATTTGAATTTGCAGCTATACTGATTTGCAGCTACAACCCTCGCTGAACTTGCAACTCTGCTTCCAAACTGGTTTCCCTGTCTGGTAGCGCGCACACGTCAGCTGCGTTGCCAGAACGTGCGCTCCTTGCGCTTCTGTGAGCCGCGATGGCATTAACGGGCATACCGTCGCAGCATGGAGCTTGCAAAGCGACGCTGAGAGCTGCGCCGGGTACCAGCCCATCGCCTTCCATCGCAGGGCAAACTGGTGGCATCCGCGCAGCTGCAGCTTGCCATTCTTCTTCATTTCAGCCCAATGCACTTCATACTCCGCAATTGCAATCCTCGTTAAATTGCCGGTCAGCGTGGCCTTGTGCCTCGAGGATGGGCAGTCGCGCCCGGACATCACGCAACCACACCCCAGTCCTAGCAGCCACAACATCAACCTCATCTTCAGGCTCATCTACCGCCCCTTCCGGCGCTGCAGCCACGCTGTTGCGCCCAGGCTCGCTGCAAACTCCACCCGCACCTCCAGCCCTGCCACCCGTGCTGGCTGCCACCAGCTCCGGTGACTACGCAACCCCCGCTTCCTCATTCTCCTTTGCCGGCAACACCGGACAACGTCTCGCTAGCAGCAGCAGCAGCAGCAGGCCGGGGTCGCAGCCTGGGACACCTGGCGCAGACCCGGCCCTCAAAGAGCTACGACCAAGCACCCTCAGCAGCACCACCACCACCAGCAACACCTCACCATTCACGTACGTCAGCAGCAGAAACGGAAGCAGCAGGGCGGGAAGTGGCAGCGCTGCCAGCACGAGCGGCAGGGGGGCGGCAGCGGCAGGCGGCAGCGGCAGCACACGCGGCGGGTGGCAGGGGGGAAGCGGGAGGGGGGCTAGCAGCAGCAGCAGCGGCGGCGGCAGGGGCAGGGGAACGGGCAAGGGGTCTGCTGTGGAGGCGGAGCTGGTGATGGATGGGTACGACTCGGACGTGGAGGTGCCGGAGTTCATGCAGGTGGGGGCGGGGGGGAGAGCGGACAGATGAGTACTGGTAGTGCGTTTGGTGATATGTTGAAGCGGTAGCAATTGTGAGCAAGGCGGGGGGCAGAGGGTGTGTACGACTCGGACGTGGAGGTGCCGGAGTTCATGCAGGTGTGCAGGTGTGCAGGTGGGGTCATGAGGTACGTACCATTGTGCGGTACGCGCAAGGGGGCACCCGCACAGGCTCATGGGGGCTAGGGAGGGGGGTCGCAAAATGGCAAGGATGCGAGAAAGGGTGTGTGGAGGCGGGGGCGGGGGGCCGGGGAGGGAGGAATCGAGTGCTAGTAACGCTGGGCTGAAGTAGGCGGGGGAATGCGGGGCGGGTACCATGCAGGACGGTGGATGGGTACGACTGGGACGTGGAGGTGCCGGAGTTGATGTATTGGTGAAATGGGGCAGATGGGTGCCTGAGTTTGGTGGGGGTGGTACGATAGCGCACCCAGACCAGCCTTGCACTGGGTGTCGGTTGCGCGAAGGGGCTTTACAGGTGGGAAAGGGTTGGGGCGGGTAGGCGGCGGTCTGGGGGACGGGTGGGGGCGTACATGTGCTAGTGGATGCGTGGGTGTTGTCAATGGATATTGGGGTTAATGGATATTGGGGTTCATGGATATTGGGGTCAATGGATATTGTATTGGAGCTGCTGAAAGAGCGGTAGCATAAGCACAGAACTGGAGCGCGGGCGTGGCTGCGGCCCTGGGTTGAGGGCGCTGGCTGGCGGGGCGATAGTGCGCTAGCAGGTCGCTGCTCATGGTCGCGCGTCTCCCCTCATTGCACACGTACTGATACCTCTTTGTTCCACCCCAACGACCGATGCATGTGTCTTAGCGCACAGCCCACGGGGTACCACGCTGCCGCCCTGGCAGCCCCTTGCTGCCACCATTTGGTCCTAACACCAAAGAGCGATGCATGTGTCTTAGCGCACAGCCCACGGGGTACTACGCTGCCGCCCTGGCAGCCCCTGGCTCCCACCTTGTCACGCTTACACGCTGCTGACCTCCCTGCCCGCTGCTGCACCCCTGCCGTACACCGCCGTACAGCCCACGGTGTACGGCACCGCCATATGGGCCATACCTTGACGCGCACCCCGTCACGCTGACCCCTCCTTACCTCCCTGCCGTACAGCCCACGGTGTACGACGCATCCATGAACTCGAAGTACTGGGAGACGCGGCCGGTGCGGGTGCTGGCGCGCCTGGTGCGAATAGGTGGGTGGGTGGGTGGGTGGGCTGCACATTCCAACCTAGCTACGGTAAACACAAAGCCGTAACGTTGTGGGACGGAACTTGGGCTTGACGGAAGTGGGCTGCACATGTAGCATTGCGACTGCGCTTAGCTGTGGATGCATCCGCATGTGCATTTAAGTTCAACTGTAGCGTGCTCACGCGCACCCCTACCCAGCCGTCCCAAAGCTCCACGCGCCTCTACAGGCGTCGATTTCGGCGGCGGCTGTAGCGTGAAGCCATGGGCCCCACCCCTGCCTGACCATCCCCACTTTTCTCATTGCCCCTTATCCTGCAAATTGCAACCGTGCCGCGACAGGTGTTGAGTTCGGCGGCTGGGCCGTGCGAGGTAACCGCCCTCTGTTTACCTGCACCCCTGCCTGGTTCGCACACTCCACGCTTTTCTCACAGGCGTGGAGTTTGGCGGCTGGGCGGCTGCAGTGCGGCTGCGGGGGACGCGGGCGCGAGACGCGGAGGAGAGGGAGGAGCTGGCAGCAGATGCGCTCAAAGACGTGCTGGTGGGTTGACCCTGTGTGCAAGGGGGAAGGGCGGACGAGTGCAGTGGCAAAGAGGGTGGTGGGTTAAGGGCCCACGTGTTGGTGTGTGCACCAAGGGCCCGGCGGAACGGGAGGAGCTGGCAGCAGATGCACTCAAGGATGTGCTGGTGGGCGGGTGTGTGTACGAACGGGGAAGGGTGGTGGGTGAAGGGGCCGTGTGAGGCTGTGTGTCTGGTTGGCGGAGCGGAGGGAGCTCGCGAGCGCGCAAGGAACCGTCTCTCGTGTTCGCTTTTGTGTCTAGGCTCCGGCAAGCCCAGGGATATGGGCGCGGCTCTATGCATCAATCTGAGCACATCGATAAGCACACGTGTTTGGACGGATGCTGCAACGTTGGCTTTCTCTGTTGGTTTGATCACAGGTTCGGCTGGGCCCCGCCTTCGTCAAGATCGGCCAGGCGCTGTCCTCCCGCCCCGACGTGCTGCCGCCCGCCTACATCCGAGCGCTGGAGCTGCTGCAGGACCGCATTCCGCCCTTCTCGGATGCAGCAGCCATGGCAGGTGGGAGCAAGTGTATTAGCAGCGGGTGCTTGTGGATCAGCGGGGCGAATCGTTGGTGTGGTGGTTAGCTGCTACAGGACTACATCCCGCCCTGTTCGGACGCAGCGGCCACGGCAACTGGGGGCACGTGTGTTAGCGGCAGCGTGCCATGCCTGTGTCTTAGCACGGGTGGTGCAGGTCCGTGTGGCAGCGATGCTGGAGCTGCTCCCGGAGCACCTCCTCCCTTCGCACATGCGGTACCGTACAGGTGGATGGCCGTAATTCGAATTATGTCACTGGCCGAATTAGGGCCATCCACCTGTAGACCGTACAGGTGGCGTATTAGTGGCGTATGGCTGTGTCCTTTCATTTGCTGTCCATGCTTGGGGGACCCCTTCCGGTCGGGCCCACGTTTGCTGGGCCACCACCCCGAACCGACTTTTGGTCCAGAGGGCAACTGTAGCTGTCCGGCCATCCACTTACGTACGCCCGGCATCCTGTGATTTTTCTTGGCCCTTACCGGTGTTCTTGGCCCTTACCGGTGTTCTTGGCCCTTACCGGTGTTCTTGGCCCTTACCGGTGTTCTTGGACCTTACCGGTGTTCTTGGACCTTACCGGTGCTCTGGTTCGCAGTGATCGAGGAGGAGCTGGGCGCCCCCGTGGGTGCGCTGTTCAAGTCCATGTCCCCGCAGCCGGTGGCGGCCGCGAGCCTGGGGCAGGTGCGGCAAGAACCCTGCAATTCCTGCAACTCAAGGCAGTTTTATGATATCAGTAGGGTGTTTAGTATGTTATGTGCCTCACACACGCCTCTGCTTACCGTGTTGCTGTGTGCGGGGGACCCCTAAGCTTTTCTGCCGAACGGGCCGCCCGCCCTAACTCCCGCTCGCCGCTCCCGGGCAGTACCTGGGAGATGTCGTACGGCATCGAACAGTGTGCCGCACATAAGGGTTGTTTGACGTGGCCCCCCATACGCACACATCCGTCAGGTGTACGGGGCGGTGCTGGCCACGGGCCGCCGCCCGCAGTATCCTGCCGATGTCATACGGCATCGAACGGTGCCTCACATAAGGGCTGTTTGATATCTCACCCCCCCACACACGTTTCGCCCGTCAGGTGTACCGGGCGGTGCTGGCCACGGGCCCCTCGGCCGGGGCGGTGGTGGCGGTCAAGGTGCAGCGGCCGCGCGTGGCGCAGATGATTGCGCAGGTGGGAGTGTGTATTAGCAAGATGTGTTTTAGCCGCTGCTGCTGTGACGGTGTCTTTGGTTCAACATACGGTGGTGGTGGTGGTGGTCAAGGTACGGCCGCCCCGGGGAGCAGTAGTGGTGTCTGAACCCCGTCTGCATCGCCTATATCTCGACGGTTGTGGCACATGCTCAGTGAAGGTGCACTTGGGAGCCCTAATACACATGCACCCCACACCCCGCCAGGACGTGTACATCCTGCGCATCCTGGCCGGCTGGCTGCGTGTGGCGCGCCGCTTCAACACCGACCTGCCCGCTCTGGTGGACGAGTGGGCCAGCAGCCTGTTCCGGGAGCTGGACTACCGCACAGAGTCGGCAAACGCCAAAAAGTGAGTACTAGTAATGGGGAGTCGTCTGATGGTCACGGACGGAGTCATGGCCTGGCAAACATGGTACATGTTCGGGAGCTGCTTGTGTCGTTGCGGAGTGGGCTAGTGGGCCAGTAGCCTGTTCCCAAATTGGACTACCGCACAGAGTCGGCAAACGCCAAGAAGTGGTGCAGATGTTTGGTTTGGGGTGTATTTCTGAGTGTTGTGGATGCGGTGCGGGAAGTAGGGTTTAAGTGTGCCTTGAAAAGTCACAAGCATGCAGGAGTAAAAGCAGGTTGACAGGGTGCGGCAGGCAGGTGTCGAGGTGCAGATCAGCTGTGGAGATCGCGGGCACCCGCGCTGCAACGCTGATATACGTGGCTGAATAGGAAAGCTTTGGGGTGTAATTCTGAGTGTACTTGTGGGCGGCTGGGTTAGTTGCCGCTTTCACGAATCTACCTCTCTGGGACCGGAGTCGGCCAGCGCCAAGTACCGCGTGTGGGTGACATCAGTGCGGCACAGCAGCTGAACTGACAACGGTCAGCCTGTGGAGAGGTGAACAGCAGGGCCGAGAGCGGGTGCGGGTGTGGGCGTGTGGTGGGTTTGCCATGACGGTGGTCAACGGGGTTGCCTACAACGGCCGGCCGCTTGTGGGGCGGGCCAAACTCCTGTGAGAGCTGGTCTGCCTGGCAATGTCCAGATGCCTCGACGCGCCTCCATGCTAGAGCTGCTGCAATTGCCCCTTGTGCTTCCCCACCGCAGGTTCAAGGAGCTCTTCTCGCACCTGCCACAGGTGCGGTGCTGGGGGTCCTAGTGGTGTTGGGGTGGACGGAACTTCACTTCTTTTTATCGGACTTCGATGCGCGGTGTCTGGGGGCCTACGCAGGTACAACACCAGTATTGCAGTAGGGTCAGGCGGCTGGGTGCAGGCGTGTCCTACATCTGCACGCGCCTGGTTGTGGGTCGTGGGTTGTTGGGTGTGGGTTGTGGGGTGTGGGCGGTGCTCTGACTGCCAGCATCATTGGTCGTAGGCCAGGACCAGGAAGGGGTGCTGCGTGCTGGGGCACGAAGCGAACCAGGCGGCTGCGGTCACGGTAACACTCATGGTGGTGGCATGCATGGTGGTCAACGCTCAATCCCACCTACCAGATAGCCGCCACCGGAGCTGCTCCCTCGCTTCCTGTGTGTTGTTGCACCGGTGCCTGTCCCGCATGCGGTATGTCGTGGCGGCTACAACCGGCGCACACTACAGCTGTAAAGTACGCATATTCTCGTTGCTTTGCTGCCGTACTGCTGCCGTACAGGTATACGTGCCGTACATCTACGACGAGTTCACCACCGCCAAGGTACGGCGAATGCGCTGTGGTGCTTGGCTGGCACTTCAGCAATGGTGGTGTCGACGAAGGGACCATAGACGACAGCGGCAGAAGCCGCAGCGCTTGCATGGGAAGCATACGCACCAGACCCGTGCCGGAGCGGTGTGTGCCGGGCCTCTGTGGGCAGGCAATGTCTTCAGACAGCGAGGGCCCTTGTGCCCAGGCAGATGGATCGCCAAGATCGCAGGCAGGTGCCAGTAATGCGCGCACAAAGACACACCCAGCCAGATCGGCGTTCAGGTTACATGTTCTTTACGCAGTTACGGTGATCAGATCTTATGACAAACGTTCCGTGCGCAACGCAGGTCCTGACGATGGAGTGGATTGACGGAGAGCGGCTGCGCACGGCGGGCGCCGCCACGGGTACAGGTCCGGCGCCTCCGCGGCCGGCGGCGGGGCAGCCGTCGCCGCCGCTGGACCCCCGCCGCCTGGAGGACCTGGCGCTGGTGGAGGTGAGGTGACGAGGTGTGTGTGCAAGCTGTGTGTTGACTCGCGGTGTTGTTGCGCCGCTGGACCCCCGCCGCCTGGAGGACCTGGCGCTGGTGGAGGTAGGTGAAGAGGTGCTGACGTGTCGTGTGTTCAGTGCTATAGAGCGTACATGTCGATGTAGAGCGTAATGGTCGAGCACCCCACAGTTCCGCCGCCTGGAGGGCCTGGCGCTGGTGGTGGTGGGGTGGTGGCGTGGGGTGGGGTGATGTGTATCAACTTTGTACAGGCTGGTTGTGGGGAGGGGGATCGTGCACCGCTGGTCGCTGGCGCCTGGAGGGCCTGGCGCTGGTGGTGGTCAGGTGGCCGGTGTGTGGTGGTGTGCAGCGGTTTTTTATCAGGCGGTATGAGCCTGTTACAGGTACAAGCAGGCATGGTTAGGAGACGGGGCGTCAGGGCAGCAGGGCGCGGCAGGCAGGTGGCTGGTGTGTGGCGGAGGGCCCACGCAGGCGGAGGTCAGGCGATGTGTAGCGGTGTGTACCTGCTTGTGTATGTATCGACCGTACCCTGTCTGTTCGCAACCTGTGTTCCTTTTGCGCCCCCAGGTGGGCGTGCGCTGCTCGCTGGAGCAAATGCTCGAAGAGGGCTTCTACCACGCGGACCCGCAGTGAGTAGGGCGGGGTGGGAACACCCCCAACTGCGCTTACCATGCGGGGCACATGCACCGGACGCGACAGGCCGGGGAGTGCTTACATTCGCCAGCCCGCCCCACCACTCTCACCTGCCGCAGCCCCAGCAACCTGCTGCGCACGCCCGGCGGGCGGCGCGAGCTGCCTTGCCTTGTGTGTCAGGCGTCAGGCGTAAAACCAACAGCACATGTCCCCTCCTTACCTTCCCCTCCCCAGCCCCGGCAACCTGCTGCGCACGCCCGACGGGCGGTTGGCGTACTTGGACTTCGGCATGATGGGCCAGATCGACGAGCGCGTGCGCAACGCGCTCATGACCGCAACGCTGCACCTGGTCAACAGGGAGTACGGCAGGTACGGCACGAAAAGCGGTACGACAGGGCACCGTACGGCACGGCAACGGCATTGGGCTGCCTGCCTGTGTGAACGGGCTGCATGTAGCTCCTCACCTGAGCACCAAGTTGCCCACCTGAGCGCTGATTGGCAGGATTCGCTGGCCGTGGTCCTTGTCGTGTCCCACCCTCTACACAAGCTGGCGGCTTAGCCCCCCTTCCATGCCCGTTCTCATGTCTGTCGTGATCTCCCCTTGGCTCACCCTATCCATGCCCCCTTTCCTTGTCGCGCAACTAACACCAGGCTGGCGGAGGACTTTGTGACTCTGGGGCTGCTGCCCCCTGGCACCGACAGACAAGCAGTACTACCCGCGCTCACAGGTACCGTACGACAGTACGACAGGCACAGCCTGTACACCCCCACGCATGCTGTGTGCTTGCATCTGTGCTGGTGTTCGAGCGCCGCAATCGTGCTTCGGCCCCCTTTGTTGTTTGCTGTTCCTCAAACGAGGTCACGTGGGCACCCGAGTCCCCTCCCGCACCGTGAAACGCGTTCTCGAGACGTACGCCAACTACCACAACTGCCCCAAACCATGTCCTGTTGCAGGCGTGTTTTCGGAGGCGCTCAAGGGCGGCGTTAGCAACCTGTCGTTCGGCACGCTGTCCGGCAACCTGGGGGTCACCATGTACAAGTACTCGTTCAGGTGGGCGGTTGTGCAGTGTCAACAAGGAGACACCAAGACACGCACCCTGGAGGACTGTATCAGCCACATCAGCCCCACGCAAGGCACGCATGCTGAGTCATGGACATGGGCTTTCAGGATGCCCTCGCGTACAGCATCCAGCCAACTGGTGTCTTCATCTCTATGTTTTGCAAAACCCTTTTTCCTGCCAGGATCCCGCCGTACTACACGCTGCTGGTGCGCAGCCTGTCGGTCCTGGAGGGAATTGCCCTGGCGGCAGACCCCAACTACAAGGTGCGTACGGCAGTGTACGGCGTGGTCGATACCATACTGAATATTAGCGCTATTGAGGCGGCACCGCCCTATTGTGCACCAGTGTAGCCATGTCCAACGGCAAGATGCGTACGGCAGTGTACGGCGTAGGCCAGCATTGTGCATGCCAAACAGTCAACATTGCTGGCACTCGGCCTGGACCAGTACTCGCTCGGCTCCAGCCGTGGCGGCCGCGATCGGCCCCATTGCGTCATGCTGCCAGAACTCCTCTCCCGATTAAATTGAAGAGATGGAATCAAGTTGCGTTCAAAACGGGCACGGCTTTGTTTTAAATGGCGTGTTGTGAAGAGGGTTCTCACATCTTTTTCGGTGTGCCGTGTGCCGTGTGCTTCTCCTGCCGCCTCTTGTCTTCAGGTCCTGGGCGCCGCCTACCCCTGGATCGCGCGGCGGCTGCTCACCGACCCCTCCCCCGACCTGCGCAAGGCGCTGCGGCAGCTGCTGTACACCAGCGAGGAGGAGGGGGGAATCTTCCGCTTCGACAGACTGGAGTCGCTGCTGCTTGAGGTACGGCGTTTCATCGAGCACAAGCACAATCAATCCGGGGCTATGTTCGCAGGCGAAGCACATAAGGATTGCGCATGCGTCTCTGTTGAAGGCCCCCAAATCCGCTAACCGCTCCGATTGCCCCCAATCATTGCAATTGCACTGCTGTAGTTGGTGATATCGAATCCATCCCCAATACTTTCCTCTTTCTCTAACGCCTTTGCAGGCCTCCAAGTCCGCCAACCGCCTAAAGCGCCCTGCCCTGCCAGCACCCTCCGCGCCCGCCGCCGCCGCCGCCGCCGGAGGCTCCGGAACCGCGGCTGGTGGCGGCGGCGGCGGTGACGGTGGCGGCGCCAGCGGCGGCGGCGCGCTGCAGCTGCTGCTGAGCAAGGACGGCGAGTTCGTGCGCAACATCCTGCTGGACGAGGTGGCCAAGGGTGCGTTAAAAACGGACATTGCAGGATTTGATAAAATAGTTCATAAGGAATTGTCTATAATTCTAGTATCAAATCATACACTGCAAGGCTGCATTGTAGAGTGCGCAACATCGGGTGCCTGAGATCGGAGCTTGCAGGACTTGATGACATAGTACGACACCTAAGTCCTTGCATTCTAGTGTAGCATGCACCAGTCTAATACCTAAGCCGTGACGTTGTAGTGTGTATGTACCAGTCTAATGTGGTATGATACTCACATGGCCAATATGTAGTCGTTGCCGGTCGAGGGCATGTAGGAGCAGGCTGTGTGCACCACCTCGTCCCACCCACCTCGCCCACACTTCTAACTACCACCGTACACCGGCCCTTCTCCATCGCCCACCGTCATCCCACAACCAGGCATCGACGGCGGCTGGCGGTTGGCGGCGGACGCCGCCGTATCCTCTGTACGGCAGACCGTGGCGGCGCTCCCTCCGGCGCTGATGCTGCCGCTGCTGCCCGGTGCACCGCTGTTCGCCCTCTTCGGCGGCTCTTCCTCCTCCTCCCCCTCCGCCACCTCCGCCACCTCCTCCTCCTCCTCCTCCTCGTCTGCGGGTCTGGGCGGTGGCGCACTGGACGCCATCCCCTCGCCGGAGTCCGTGCAGCGGTCCCTAGGTGCGGCGCTGGCCCGCCTGCCCCGGCTGTCCACGGCAGACGATAAGGCGCAGGTGGAGGGGCTCACCCAGCTGGCGGCCGCGCTGGCGCAGGTGGCAGGTGCGTAGACGTAGCGGTGCGGTTGGACCGAACCCAGAACTGAAGCAGTTGAACAGAGCGCATTATTGTAGCATGTCCTAGAATTGGTTCTGGGAGAAGCGGTGCCAGTGACAGGCACAGCGACTGGCGCAAGTGGCAGTTGCGTACGGCAGGCGGGCGGTCGATGTACGACGGTCGCAGGCGGGTGCCGCACCTGGGGCGTGTGCCGGGACACATGCCATGCATTCCGTACTGCGTTGGTGTCGTGCTTAGGACAGTATGAAAGATGAGGCCGCTCGCTTGGTGGTGTGGTACTGTCTAGTGCTTGTGCTTGCCCTCGCTCGCTGTGAGTAGACACGGCAACCACGTCGTGGCATGACGGTATGTGGTTCATGGTTTGTATATGGAGGTCGTACCAGTAATCTCATCAGGGCAAGGGCAGGCGGTGGGCAAGGCAGGGGCGGGCCCTGTCGTTACAGTGACCGTACCCTTGTCCATCTGCGGGTTACCTGTGCTACCTTCACAGTGGTGAACAAATCGTCTCTGGCCTGATTTCTGTGTTCCGCACGCACAGGCCTCAAGCTCCCGGCGCTGCCCGCGGGCGGGTCAGGGTCAGGGTCAGGGTCAGGGCCCGGCGGCCTCGCCGTCCCCTCGCCCTCGGAGGTGACGGAATCAGTGACTCAGGTGGGGACCCAAGCGGAACAGTGTGGCCTGCAGGCCTCATGCCCACATGCCTACGCCCTATTGCAACCTCAGTGCCTGTGTGGCGCAGCACTACAGCTGCAGTTTGCATTGACTTACCAATTGGGCGGGAGTGACCAAGAACGTGACCAGGAGTAGCAATATCCGTTCATAAACAGTACAACAAAAGTTGGCTGTTTCTGCTGCTGCTGTTCTGCTGCTGCTGTTCTGCTGCTGCTGCTGCTGTTTTGCCACCGCGTATTGCAGGCTGCTGCGGCTGTGCAGTGGATCGCGCGGGAGGCGGTGGGGCTTCCGCCCGACGCACGGCAAGAGCTGCTGCTGCTGCCGGCGCAGATTGCTTCACGGGTGAGCGGCAAGGCAAAAGTGTACGGAGGGGAGCGATTGGAAGGGGGTTCGGGTGACGTAGGCTCACAGAATGTCATTTGCGGGGGCGTAGGGTTGCTGGTATCAGTTGCGAGCAGGGTGTGTCGTTAAGCTCCTGGCTCTTACTTCCAGTGCATCATTCGAGTCATTGCATACTGCCAGGCCGAGGGCCAACTCAAGCCCAGAACTGGCAGCTTGCACTTTGATCGCGTCTGGATAACACACGCACATTTTATCCTGCATAGGACGCCGTACAGCTTGGCGCCCGCACTCGTCTCTGCGGGCAAACTGCACGCCGACACAGCGCAACACTCTTCCTTGCCCGACCACGACTGTGCCTCCCGCTGCCCTCCTTCCCTGCAGCTCGCGTCGCGGCTAGCGGCCCGGACCATCCGGGCATTCGCCGCGCCGTCCACCACCTCATCAGGGGGACAGCAGCAGCAGCTGAAAGGCGGCCAGGAGGGGCAGCCGGGGGAGCAGGTGGCGATGCAGCAGCTGGGTAGCTCCGTCCGGGCGTGATGGGCAGGTTTATACAGGGCAGGCGGTGGCCATGCAACAGCTCGGCAGGCGGGGGAGCAGGTGGCCATGCAACAGGCGGGGGCCATGCAGCAGCTGGGCAGCTGAGTCCGGGTGTGACCGACAGGGTCATGCGGGCGTTGCAGTGCGGGATGCGGTGCGTACATGGCCTCTGGAGCGAACGAAATGGAGCGATAACATGGCACCGGAGCGAACGATGGACAAAGTATTACGGAAGGTTCGGTGCATCGGACGGCGGCTGTGGGTTGCTGGCGCTGTCGCAGTGTACTGGTATGTAGCGCAGCATGGTGGGAGAGCGTTGTGTGTCCTGTGCATGGAAGGGGATAGCAGCAGCAGGTGTTGGTCGTTGGCACGGAGCGCCGGCAGCAGCTGTAGTAGCAGCTGCTACTGCGACAGGTTGTGGGGCGCATGCTGCCCAATGTGAACGGCGACAGCGGCCCTGGACGTGGCTTGGGTGCCTCGACAAGACGTACGCGCACACAGGCACAAGGTGTACGGCACGCACTTCTGGACGGTTACGGCAGTTGTCCTGGAAGCCCCGAAGTCCGTACGGCTGCACCGCGCTGCGTGCGCCAGTTGTTTGGCTGAGTGTGTTACCGCGTCGTATTAAACTGGAAGCACGCGAGCACGCACGTAGGTGGCGGAGGGTGGTGTTGCGGTACGAGTATCGCAAGCGCCTGGTGTGGAACGAGGTGGCGTGGGAACGGAGTGCAAGGCTCGATGGCCTTACGGCACAGTGCGGCGTTGGGAGCGGTGCATCCTCGCATTCGTTGTCGCACGTGCTGCTGGCGCCGTGGCGGTGTTGGTGGCGGTGGAAGGGGGGCCAGGTTTGAGGTAGCGTCTGACACCCCGGCCGGACGAGATCCCCTGTAACAAAGTTCAGATTAGCTGGTCGGCACTGCCGACACAGCCTAGCTTCATGCAGTCTTTGAACGCTGAACCAGTTGCCCTTCAGCCCCACCTCGCGCCCCAACCTGGTGGTAGCTACCGTAGCCTCAACACTGTGCTAACATATTTGGAAGCATTGAAGGCTCCTGCAGGCTCTGTTCAAGTGCGCCATTAACGGGACCTGCATGCATGGTTTTACAGTTGTGGCTCCCTTCCAGAGCTCAGCCCCATCCAACGCGCTGGCCCCGCGTCCCGGCCATGAAGGACACGGGGGCCCCCCTTGCTGTATGGATAGGAGCCACCAGCTCCATCAAAGTATATATAGGCCGGGACGGGCCGGCCTCAAGGCTCTCACTACCACAGCCTGGTACCTGCCCCCACAGGGCTTCTCGCCAAGATGCACATCCTAACGCTGCTCACGTGCTCAGTCCTCACAGAACACTGGGCACCCAGTAACCAAGCGTGTCTCGTACGCCAACAGGCAGCGTGCAAGAACCGGCTTACGCCTCAAACTCATGAAGCGTTCTTACAACGCCCCGTGGCCCGGTGGCCGCCCTGCACAGGCAGGATATCAGACTCCCAGCACCCTGTTGTAACGGGTGGAGCAAGAAGCGTTCACCACAAACTCAGAAAAGTCCCCTGAAATAGATTGGACCTGATTGGACCGATGGCCCCCTTGCCCCACAACCACTCCCAGCACCCTGTTGTAACGGGTGGAGCAAGAAGCGTTCACCACAAACTCAGAAAAGTCCCCTGAAATAGATTGGACCTGATTGGACCGATGGCCCCCTTGCCCCACAACGAGGCCCACAACAGCTACTATTAGTAGCCTCCGTGATGATATGTGTACCGGTACTGCTCAGGGGCCCTTTTCATCCGGGCCGTTCTGCTTCCAGCCAGGCTGTATGGCTCGCACGGAAGCAGCCTGCGTACAGTACGGCAGTGGTAGGGAGGGAGGCGACAGCAGCAGTGTCGGTGGCAGCGCAAGCCTGGCTAATGCGCATGTCTCACACGACAGTCAGCCAGGGCGGGGCTGTGCACCGGGGCGCTCTGGGCCGGGGTGTACCTCACTGCCGTTCCTTGAACGGCCCAAGACACCCACAAGACACCCACACGGAGGCTCGGGGGTTGCACTCCTGGGCTCCTACTGTCAAGGGCGCGCCGTGCCCAGCTGTGCCCTGCCAGCCCCAACGCGTGGGGCTCAGCGCACCGGACACAGGCGTACTCGCTGGATTTGAGTCAGGGGCCTGGGGGCAACAGCAGCAAGCTGCCAGCGCAATGCCATTCGGTCTCCCCTGGGTCCAGCCCACCAGACGGCCGCCCCTGCTGCAGCTGTACGCTATTCCTCCAAGCGTTTGAGCCATAATCAGCTCGGCCATCCGCAGATGTCACCTTTTATCATGTTTCTTTGTTACCGTGAGCTCGATTTGGTTGCAGGCTGCCCAAGCGGACCGGCCCGTGGGTCGCGAGGCCCCGCCGACGCCGCCGTACCTGTGCCGTACACCGCCGAACAATGCCAACAGCCGCCGCCCGGTTAGCTCAGTCGGTAGAGCGCAGGACTCTTAATCCTGTGGTCGAGGGTTCGAGCCCCTCATTGGGCGCAATATATTTATTGCTCGGCTGTTAGGAAGAAGACATGAAATATGTGCATCATCGCGGCCCCTACCTCAGGCGCGTTAACGACACTCACCGGTATCATGATAGTATCTGATGTCCTCAACGAACTGAAGCCATTGCAGGTCTACCAGTTTACCGAGCTCCAGCAATTCCCGCAAAGAAACGATGCGGAGATGGGAGGGTCGGTGAACATGGGCTCGGCTTAACGTCAAGCCCTGCACGCAAGATAAACTGCGCAACTGTGCACTACACAGCAGCTAGGGCCCTGCGTGTAGCGCACAGCAAGCGGTGCAACCTGGCTTCCCTGGCATCTTCACCTTTGTGCGATTGGGTCAAACTGGAGCTCCGCAGGCCATTCATTTAGGCCTGAATGAAAGCAGACGCTGCCGCATGCCGAGCAGAGTGCTGTTTGAGCGGTCCCTTGTCGGTCGCGAGAACGTAAACTATAGCCCGGTTCCTTGTTGCGGACCCCCACCTACTGGGCACGAAAGGAAAGAGGGTACAGTTGCATTGCGGGTGTGCAGTAATGAAACCATTTATTGCGTTTCTAGTGCCGGCCCAGGGACCTTCGTCCCTCCCCTGCGCACGGCTAGCTACGGCCATGGGTACGGCCTGCCTCAGCTGGGCTCTGACTACACCCTGACCCTCCTGTAATTCTTGCTTGATCAGCTCTGTCGTGAAACTGTACTTTATGCCCAACAGCAAAGCAACAACAGGACTGCGGCACGCACGTGCTGCAAGCATACGGTAGTGCAGGGGAGGGGTGTGGCATGCTGGGCCAGCGCGTTTGTGCTCTTTTCGGGCTTTGGGCTCTCTGGTGGGGGGCGCTGGGCACCGATTTGGGGCTGCGGGGTGGTTGCCGCTGCTTGGCAGCCGGCTGCGGCGCGTTTCTGAGGTCTGCGCTTGGGGAGTGGGGACTTGTGGAAAAGGGGCGCTGGGCGGGGGCTCATTGCCTGGGGGTGCTGTCGGGCTTGCTGTTCGCGTGGCGCCGCTATTTTGCTTTTACCTCCGCAGGTGGTGGGGCGGCTTGCCTGGGCCTAGGATTTCCCCGTGCTGTTGTCCCTCTCTTTGTTCTTGCTCCGTCCAGGCATGGGCCCTGGGTGCGGCGTGCTGGGGTGTGCGTGTGGCCTCGCCTGTGCCGTCTTTCAGCGTCTTTCGGGTGGGGTGTGTGCCAAGGGGGCGTGCCCTTGATTGGGAGGCCGCTCTCTTGCCTCGACAACCCTTTCAGGGCCTCCCTGCTGTGAGCCGGCTCTGCGGAGCGGTGTATAAGTGTAAAACCGTTCACGTACACGCACACACACACACTCTGCGGTACATGGCTGTACCCCCGAAGGCGCGATAGCCAGCGCGATAGCCAGCCACAGGTGCTCCCCAGCTCCCAGGGGCCCCATGAACACCACCGTATGCTAGCAACCTGTTGTAGCACGTGCGTGCCGCAGTCCTGTTGTTGCTTTGCTGTTGGGCATAAAGTACAGTTGCACGACAGAGCTGATCAAGCAAGAATTACAGGAGGGTCAGGGGTAGTCAGAGCCCAGCTGAGGCAGGCCGTACCCATGGCCGTAGCTAGCCGTGCGCAGGGGAGGGACGAAGGTCCCTGGGCCCTGGGCCGGCACTAGAAACGTAATAAATGGTTTCATTACTGCACACCCACAATGCAACTGTACCCTCTTTCCTTTCGTGCCCAGTAGGTGGGGGTCCGCAAGATGGAACCCGGCTATAGTTCTCGCGACCGACAAGGGACCGCTCAAACAGCACTCTGCTCGGCATGCGGCAGCGTCTGCTTTCATTCAGACCTAAATGAATGGCCTGCGGAGCTCCAGTTTGACCCAATCGCACAAAGGTGAAGATGCCAGGAAAGCCAGGTTGCACCGCTTGCTGTGCGCTACACGCAGGGCCCCAGCTGCTGTGTAGTGCACAGTTGCGCAGTTCATCTTGCGTGCAGGGCTTGACGTTAAGCCGAGCCCATGTTCACCGACCCTCCCATCTCCGCATCGTTTCTTTGCGGGAATTGCTGGAGCTCGGTAAACTGGTAGGCCTGCCTTGACCTCAGTAAGCTGTAACATCAGGCATCATGATGTTGCCGGTGAGTGTCGCGCCTGTGGTCGGGTTTAGGCCGCGATGATGCACATATTTCATGTCTTCTTCCTAACAGCCGAGCAATAAATATATTGCGCACAATGAGGGGCTCGAACCCTCGACCACAGGATTAAGAGTCCTGCGCTCTACCGACTGAGCTAACCGGGCGGCGGCTGTTGGCATTATTCGGCGGTGTACGGCACAGGTACGGCGGCGTCGGCGGGGCCTCGCGACCCACGGGCCGGTCCGCTTGGGCAGCCTGCAACCAAATCGAGCTCACGGTAACAAAGAAACATGATAAAAGGTGACATCTGCGGATGGCCGAGCTGATTATGGCTCAAACGCTTGGAGGAATAGCGTACAGCTGCAGCAGGTGCGGCCGTCTGGTGGGCTGGACCCAGGGGAGACCGAATGGCATTGAGCTGGCAGCTTGCTGCTGTTGCCCCCAGGCCCCTGACTCAAATCCAGCGAGTACGCCTGTGTCCGGTGCGCTGAGCCCCACGCGTTGGGGCTGGCAGGGCACAGCTGGGCACGGCGCGCCCTTGCTTGCAAGCAGCAGCCCAGGAATGCAACCCCCGAGCCTGCGTGGGGTGTCTTGTGCCACCTCAGGGCCGTTCAAGTAACGGCAGTAAGGTGCACCCCGGCCCAGAGCGCCCCGGTGCACAGCCCTGCCCTGGCTGACTGTCGTGTGAGACATGCGCATTAGCCAGGCTTGCGCTGCCACCAACACTGCTGCGGTCGCCTCCCTCCCTACCACTACCGTACTGTACGCAGGCTGCTTCCGTGCGAGCTGTACAGCCTGGCTGGAAGCAGAACGGCCCGGATGAAAAGGGCCCCTGAGCAGTACCGGTACACATATCATCACGGAGGCTACTTTGTAGCAGCTGTTGTGGGGCAACGCAAAGGTAGCCAGAGGGGCCAGAGGGGGGAGCTGGTTCACGGGGGGTCTTGAGCTCGCATAAACCGCTGCTGGCGCCAGGGCGGCTTGGCTGTGTGGGCACGGCGGACCAGTACCAGCAGTAAGCACACAAGCTTTACTAACCTTCACTTGGTTACAGGGGACCTCATCCGGCCAGGGTGCCGTACACTCCTACCACACCCCTGGCAGTGTCCCGGTCTTCCAGGATTATCATGATTATGACGGCCATCTGGGCTGCTGTCAGGATGTTTTGAGGCAGAATTCTGACCGAATCAGGATTTTCAGGAGGTTTTGCCACCAGGATTGGCCCTGAAATGCTGGAAAATGTACGATTGTCAGGATTTCCAGACCCGAAGGCTCCAAAATTATGAACGGTCAGAATTTTCCGCCAAAGAAGACCGGAACGCTGCCCCTCGCCACCACCGCCATCACCACCGCCGTCACCACCGCCAACAGCACATGCGGCAACGAATGCGAGGATGCACCGCCCCCAACACCGCACTGCCTTGTACTCCATTCCCGTACCTGTCCGTACAGTTTCGCACCAAGCGCTTGTCATACCCGTACCGCAACACCACCCTCCACCAACACCGTGCTTGCGTGCTTCCAGCCTGCTGGCATGTGTGATTCCAGCCTGCCTGGCACGACGCGGTAACATCCTCAGCAGGGATCCCCTGATCCTCAGCTACGGTCAACAACTGACGCACGCAGCGCGGTGCAGCCGTACGGTCCTTGGGGGCTTCAAGGACAATTGCCGTAACCGTCCACACGTGCCGTACAACACGTGCCTGTGCATGAGTACGTCCTGGCCTCCCAGGAGTCGTCCAAGCCATCTGGGCCACTGTCGCCATTCACATCGGGCAGCATGCGCCCCACAACCAGTCGCAGAAGCAGCTGCTGCCACTGCTGCTGCCTGCGCTCCGTGCTGACGACCAACACCTGCTGCTGCTTCCCAATCCCATGCACACGACACACAACGCCCTTCCACCATGCTGCTCCACACATGCAGCCCGCGTGCACTGTCGGGCGATGTCCAGTACGGTACGTGTTTTCAGGCGGGGGATGCCCTCCCGGCTCGTGCCTAAGGCCCGGTCCGCGGTCCCCTGTGCCAAGAATACCACTTCTACCTTTCCACGAGACCTAAGCCTCAAGAAGGATGAAGCTGCATTTGTCCCACGGCACGATGGCCGGCTGGCTGGGGGGGCTGACGGGGCACACGAACTGTGCAACATACACCCAGCCATGTGGGCGTGATCTGGTGCTCTGAGCCGACCTGGCCCGTGCCCACAATTTAGGCCCAAGAGACCATTGCTGCGTCTCGGCCCGAGCCCTCCCGGCTCTTCGTCGCGTACACCCCGAGTAACCGCACATGCCATTGCGGTCTCATCCAGGGTCTAGTCCTCTGAACTTTGCTCTGGTATATGCGATTGTAACTCCCGTCACCGCATCTTTTACCACAGTGTAACACTGGATTCAACCAGGTAAGCACGGAAAGCACTCCCCTGCATGTAAGGATGACCGTATGCTTGCAGTCCTGTTGTGGCTTTGCTGTTGGAGTGTTGGGCATTGAAGTACATTGCGGGTCGGAGGGGAAGTAGCAGAAATTACAGGGGGGGTCAGGTTGTACGTAGCCATGAAGGTCTAGGTGAGGCAGGCCGTATCCGTGGCCGTAGCAGGGCACAGGGAAGGGAAGGGATCGAAGGGATGGGAGGTCCCTGGGCACAGGGCCGTACTGGAGCCCGCGCTAGAATTGGATTTGTCATTGCATATATGCAACTGCAACTGTTACATTCTTTCCATTCGTGCCCAGTAGTTGGGGGTCCGCAACAAGAAACCGGGCTATAGTTTACGTTCTTGCAACCGACAAGGGACCGCTCATCAAATGGCACTCTGCTCGGCATGCGGGGGGATCTGTTTTTGCCCAGATCTACCTATTTGGCCTGCGGAGCTCCAGTTCGACCCAATCGCACATAGGTAAAGATGCGAGGGAAGCCAAGGTTGCACTGCTTGCTTTGCGCGACACGCAGGGCCCAAGCTGCTGTGTAGTGCATAGTTGCGCAGTTCATCTTGCGTGCAGGGCTTGACGTTAAGCCGAGCCCATGTTCACCGACCCTCCCATCATCGTTTCTTTGCGGAAAATGCTGGAGCTCGGTAAACTGGTAGGCCTGCCTTGACCTCAGTAAGCTGTACCATCAGGCATCATGATGTTGCCGGTGAGTGTCGCGCCTGTGGTCGGGTTTAGGCCGCGATGATGCACATATATCATGTCTTCTTCCTAACAGCCGAGCAATAAGAATAATACGCCCAATGAGGGGCTCGAACCCTCGACCACAGGATTAAGAGTCCTGCGCTCTACCGACTGAGCTAACCGGGCGGCGGCTGTTGGCATTGTTCGGCGGTGTACGGCACAGGTACAGCGGCGTCGGCGGGGCCTCGCGACCCCGACCGAAGAGGTCCCCTGTAAAAACCTAACCTAACCAAGGGCCGGTCCGCTTGGGCAGCCTGCAACCAAATCGAGCTCACGGTAACGAAGAAACATGACAAAAGGTGACACGTGCGGATGACCGAGCTAATTATGACTCAAACGCTTGGAGGAATAGCGTACAGCTGCAGCAGGCCGTCCGGTGGGCTGGATCCACTGGCAGCTTGGTGTTGTTGCCGCCAAGCCCCTGACTGCAATCCAGCGAATACGCCTGGAGCCGCTGCGCCCGGGTGCGCTGAGCCCCACGCGTAGCAGGGTGCATGACCCCAGTGTAACAGCTAGGTACCTCCCTCCGTTCCTTGATAACGTTCCTTGATAACAAGCAGCAGCAGTGCAAGGTACGTCCGTCACAGCACAAGCGCAACGGCGGCCTTCGTGCAGCCGTGCAGGCACAGCAACAGCAGGGGGCCGTTGCTGTGGCTCGATCCGGTCACTGATCCTCCATTCTCGCCCAAGAGTGTTGCACAGAAACACAAGCCACCGATGCCAACAGGCTACGAATGTCATCAGCCTCATGGCCGCTTTGGATACGGCATTGCCCGTACCGCTGCCCCTGCGGTACCGTACCTCACCAGGGCCGCACTCTCGCACACGGCACGGACATGACATCCGTACGACTCATGGTACCGATACACAGCAACGACAAAACACTGCAACGCTTACACGCATGGACAACGCCGCCTCGCGCCATTACCACCATGCGACTAACAGCTAGCGCACAGCGTGCGATGGTTGGTCCCTACAGCCACCACCACGCAATGCCCCCGCCTGCCGCCATCACCACCATGCATCAGCTGCGCCATGCATGCCCAGCCCAGCGGGCACAGACACGACATCCCTACGACTCACGGCACCCATCAAGGAGGAAACACTTCAACGCTAACACGCGTGGACACGGCCGGCTTGCGTCACCACCATTCCTCAGCTGTGCCATGCATGCCCAGCCCAGCGCGGGCCGTATCGGCGGCCGTGCCACGTGGTCCCTCCTATCCACCATGCCATATCACCCGCCTTGCTGTCCAAGATACACTTCACAGGCAGACGCCCTCCGGCCCATCAACACCCTGCACGCTCCCGAGCCACACATCACTCGCGGCGGCAGGGGGTAGGTAGTGGTGGACCAGGTATCAGAAGCACGGCGCTTCGTGTCTGCTGTCAGCCCATTGCAGCCACCCCCGCCGCCATTCCTCCCGCTGCTGCCACCGCCGCCGCCGCCGCCCCAGCCTGCGGCGCCCCTGCGGCCGCCTCCTCAGCATTGGTCGCCACGGCAAACTCCTGCAGGGGCAGGGCCAGGCGCAGCATGTCCACCGTGAAGGGGTCGTCCCATGCCCACCAGTCAGTCGCACTATTCCCCCTACCCTGCGATACTTCATGCTGCTGGAAGTAGCTTTCCTCCTGAGTGCCCATGGCACCCTAGTCCCTCCCCACCTCCAGCGCCAGTCGCAGTCATGTCCACCGTGCAGGGGTGGTCCCATGCCCAGCAGTCAGTCGCATTCTGCCCCCTGCCCCGAGATGCTTTTTGCTACTGTACGTTGCTCTCCGTCCCATCACAGCCCCCGGCCCCGCCCCCACCTCCAGGGCCAGGCGCAGCATGTCTACCGTGAAGGGGTCGTCCGGGCGCAGAGCCAGGGCCGCATGATAGTGCCCCAGGGCGGCCCGGGGGTCGCCCGCCAGCTGGGCCGTGTAGCCCAGCGCCGACAGCGTGCCGGGGTTGGCGGGCGACAGGGCCAGGGCCGCCTGAGAGGAAAGGGCGAGGGGAATGGGGATGTCGCATGTTTAGCATCACGGGTTGAGGAATGGATGGAAGGGTGAGGTTTGTGGTGGCAAGTCCCCCGCCAGCTGTGCCGTGTGGCCCAGGGCGGTGGGTTGACAACGATGTGCAGGGGAAGGTGGGCAGCAGGGCCCGAGCCGCCTGAGAGGAAGGGCGCGTGGAACGCGTATGCTTAGTAGTACGGCGTCGGCTGCACGGGAGCCCTCAGGCGCCGGTGCCTTGTGTGTGGCTATAGCACACAGTAACCGTGTCTTTGCACGCGCGCTTTTGCACGCGCCTGGTAGCACTCGTCTAGTCGCCACCGGGTACCGCCTGCCGCGTCCCCAACAACGCCGTGCACAAACCAAGGGCCCGTAGCGGGCTGTGTATAATAAGGACCTACACATAATGGCAGGTTCCGCCCTACAACGGCACGGATCTTGTTTACACTGGCCAGTTCCCACTACGGCAGGAAGCTAACCCGCCTGGTAGCACTCCGCAGCCGACTGGTAGCGCTGCAGCTTCCGCAGGCAGTGGCCCAGCGCCACCAGCGTGGGCTCCCAGTCTGCGGGCACACATGCAGCACGGGGCGGGTTAACCGCACATGACTGGGCTGATTCTAAAGCTCACGCACGTGCCCAGTGTGCGCCTGCTGCCCGGCAGCAGATACAGCGCGTTTCCTAGCCAGAATGTGTACTATACTTGCATTATTGGACTGGTACATATACTTGCCTTCATGACAACAGTACATAACATCGTATCACATGACTCACGCAGCGTGGGCCTGCCGCCCGGCAGCAGGTGCAGCGCCTTGTCAAACCACATGACTGCCGCCGCCAGCGTCCCGCACTTGTACATCAGCACGCCCAGCTCGTGGCACACGGCGGGGTCATCCGGACACGTGTCGTACGCCTGCCGTACGACAGCCGCAACCGGGACAGCGGGGGCCAACACATACGGGGCTGTTGTCAGGGGAGTGGTGAGGCGAGTGGTGACAGCACAACGTGCAGGGTTGCTGATATTGGTTGCAGCAAGCCAGCAATACAGCGTGCGCCAGGCCATGTCATGCACGAAGCGATGCGAGCGGTGTGCTGATGCGAAGCGACAAGTGAACAACGTCCCGTGCACTCCGCGGTAAACCGAACAGGGACACCATCATGCTTTGGGCCACATTGTCTATGCCTATGCAGGTTGCAAAGCTTTGCCGAGGGAGCCGCACACACGCCTGGAACGCAAGCACTGGGTGTGGTCCTGGGACGCCGCCCTTTTACTGCAATTCTCTTAGAATTTACATTTTTACTATCACTTTATATTTTTCCAATTCTTTTTTTGCTTGAACAGTGGGGGAATCGGGGGCGACACGTGCTTACCGTTAGCAGGGCCCGCTCCGCGAGGGGCAGGTTGGCCATGGCGCAGTACTCGGCGCCCAGACCCAGGTGGGGGGTGTGCAGCCCGGGGAACAGCCGGGCGGCGGTGCGGTAGGCGGACATAGCCTGCGGGCGGCGTGGGGAATGCGGGCAGAGCACAGTTCGAGACCAGAAGACGGTTAGGAGCCTGTGAGGTTTGGACGACGCAGTCTAACAACGGTGCGATAGGCGGACATGGCCTGCCGGCGTCGTGGGGAATGCGGGCAGAGCACAGTAGTTTGAAAGGAGATGTAGGAGCTTTTCAGGTTTTTTTAAACGTAAATGTGGCGACGGTGCGGTAAGCGGTGCTGAACCACCACGGGGGTTAAGCGCATAGCGGCAAAACCACAAGGAGGGGCCAGCCTCACACTCCGTCCTGCCTTTGCGCTCGTTTCCCGCTGAGCACACCCCAAGACCGACCCTGCCACCACCTGGGTCCCCGCCCGTTGCCTTTGATTCCATTAGTGCACGACAACTTGTCATTGCTCGACCATTGCCGTGCAATGGATGCACTTCTCGTTCCGTCTGCCCGCCGCGTCCCCCCTCCAAGGATCCTCCACCTGGTGTTCGCATCGTTCTCCGCAGGCTGAATCTTTCCGGCTCAGTTCCTTTCCCCCTCCGCGGCTACCTGTACCCCACCTGGTCTCGCTCGTCCTGCGCCGCGAAGGCGTGGCCGTACGCCAGCCAGGCGGGCGCGAAGCCGCGCTGCAGCTGGGTGGCCTTGGCGAAGTGGCGGCGGGCGGCCTCGGGGTGGCGGGCGGCTAGGTAGTAGCAGCCAACCGCGTGCCAGGCGACTGTGGGAGAGCAGGCGAGCAGGCAAGGGATCATGAGCGCAGCAATCGGTGTAAGAAAACAATTCAATGTTGGGATGCTTAGGTAGTAGCAGCCTAACGCGTGCCAGGCGACTGCGGGAGAGCAGGCAAGGGATACTCATAAGCCCAGTTGTGAAGGAGGGCAATTTGAATGTGGGGTGCTTGTATAGCACCTGTGTGGCACCGCGTGCGAGGAGGATGCGTGCTTTACGCACACGTACGCTAATACACACACCCGCGCACACACGCGCCATGTCGGGGTGCTCCTCCGTCAGGCGGTTGCCCAACATGTATAGGTCGGTGCTGCAGCACCGAACACTCAACCCACACGCATGCTAATACGCACGTCCGTGCACTCACGTGCCATGTCGGGGTGCTCCTCCGTCAGGCGATGGCCCAGCAGTTACAGGTCGGTGCTGCAGCACCGAACACTTAACCCACACGCATGCTAATACACACGTCCGTGCACTCACGTGCCATGTCGGGGTGCTCCTCCGTCAGGCGGTGGCCCAGCAGTTACAGGTCGGTGCTGCAGCACCGACCACTTAACCCACACGCATACTAATACACACGTCCGTGCACTCACGTGCCATGTCGGGGTGCTCCTCTGTCAGACGGTGGCCCAGCAGGTACAGGTCGGTGCGGGGGCCCGAGCCCGCGCCGCCTGTTGACGCCAGCTGCGTTGCTGCCGCCAGGAAGACGGGCAGCAGCTGCAGGGCGTAGGGGTCTCGTCCGCCCAGCAGAACCGGTCGTGTGAGCCCGTACGCTCCCTCGTAGTCACCCCTGAGGGAGGACCAACATTGACCAAAGGTAGTGGTTCGCAATGGCAGGTTGTCAAGAGGGCGACAGCGAATGAGCTATTACAACCTTGTCCGTGACCAGGAGCGGCCCTGCAGTGCTCACGCATTTGCAACCTTCAATGGCCTAGCTGTGCCTGACCGGCAACAACTTGAAGGCCATGGCCTCAAACACGCTCAGCAACTCGCTTGCCCTCCCAATATAGTTGGCTTCGAGGCGTATTCAGCTGCTCACCACAGCCGCCCAGTTGTGCTTATGTCTGCTGCAGGCACTCTACGCGTACATCACGCACAGCAGCGACAGCCGCAAAAAAATACTTCACATACCTTCTACTTAGCAAAACAAAACCCTTCGTAGACGGGAAGAGGGTCAGCCGTACACGTTCCATCACCCGTGCTGCCCCCAGGCTCACCTACGTAAGGAACTCCACATCGCCATGTGCTCCACACGTGTCGACCACACCCACCTGCTTGCAACTCTGTTTGATTCGCGACAACACACGCTTCCACGCCGCACTCCTCAGGTACCCACCTGTGGAAAAGCATCAGCTCCGCCCTTCGGGGCCGTTCTTGGCGCGTCTTTGCCCCTTTGTTGTTCAAGTGCCCAATGCCACCTCAGGGGCACTTTGGGGACAAGCTGCTCCTCGCCCACATCCTTGCCCACACCCACCAGTGGAACACGAGCTGTGCCCCTCGCCTTACCCACCCTAAGACACACCCACCTGTGGAACCCCTCGCCTTACCCACCCTGCCCACACCCACCTATGGAACACCTCACACGGTTTCCTCGCGCTTTACCCACACCCACCTGCGGAACATTAGCTCCGCCCTGGAGGCCAGCACGTCCAGGTTGCAACCCCTTTCATGCTCCTCGCCAAATGCGGCCTTTGGGGCACTTGGGGCCAAGCTGCTCCGCACCCCCTTAGACACACCCACCTGTGGAACATGAGCTCCGCCCTGCATGCCAGCACGTCCAGGTTGCCGCCAAGGCCGCACCCGTAGCCGCGAAGCGCGTCCGCACCCGCGCCCGCGTCGTGCGCCACGTGTCCGTGGGACACGTGCGCGGCGGCGGCGGCGCTGTCTCCGCTGCCGCCCCCGGGGCTGGGCCCTTCGCCCTCCATCGGCGTGGGCGCCTGGTGCGAGGGAGCAGTGAGGCTGTGGGTTACAGCGGTGTGTAGCGGTGCGGTTGCGGGGACACAGCAGTATATTACAAGGCAGGTGCCGGTTGCAGCAGTGAATGGGGTATGCCCGGTCGTGCGACCTGCGGGGAAAATAAGGAAGTGTCATTGAGGAGGTATGGGGTTAGCGCGAACTGGTCGGGTGTGCGATGAACAATGAGGTGGCCGGCGTTGGCGGGAGGGAGGTACATGGCGGGCGGCGCCTGCAGTGCCGAGTGGAGACGTTGAAGGGCCCCTAGACCCGCAGCGGCGTGGCCGCCAGCTGGGCAAGGGGCCATTGTGGGACTGTGGCAGGTAATATGCGCAGCGCACGTGGGCTCACCTGGGCAGATGTGAGGGTGAAGCAAAAGGCCGTTACTCGTACATGACTAAGACACTCCACTTCCTGTGCCGGCAGGAGTGCAAAGAGCGTACCACACGTGTGCCCACCTGGTAGCCGTGGGGATGAGGCTGGCCGCGGCCGTGGGGCGGCGTGGCCCGGGCGTGTGGGTGCGCAGCGGACGGGGAGGCCACGTCGGCGGCCGATGCGGGGCTGGCCAGGAGGTCTGGGTCCTGGAAAAGGAGGAGGGGCGGGCGGAGGTGTACGCGGATGGTGTCACGCCTGCATTTGCCCTGGAGACGTTCATAACGTGCCGTGGCGGGAGGTTGAGCTGCGGGCCCCTGCTGCTTCCTATGTAGTGGTGACAGTGTCTGTTTAGAGAGAGACAGCTGCACCTCTCTAAACGAGCCTAAGCCGCTGCTGCCAGTGCAGGTCGGGAACATGCAGAAGGCGCATGCCTGTGCACGCCGCACGGACGTCCGACCTGGGCTTGCGCGAGCCCCGCAGATACCTATCAACCTCTCTTGTTCAAGTACCAGGCGCGAGGCCGCGACCAAACCCACAAGCCCGCCTACCCACAACCCACGCCAAAGCACCACATCCCCACCTGGTCCCCTCCCGCCGCCGCCATCGCAGCCGCCGCCGCCGCGCCCCTGCCCGTCCTCCGCCCGCCCCCTCGCCCGCCTCTCCGATGCTGCCCATGCGGACTCGCAGGTGTCCCACTGCCGCTACCCTCCCCTCCACCCACTCCTTGTGTGTGGCTGGCCCTGCGCCCCCCACCTGCCCCTGCCCCTGCTCCATCCCCCTCCGCGGTCCCACTGCCCACGCCCACTAACCCACCCGCCCCGCTGTGCGACCCAGCGCGCGGCGGGGTCATGTACGGTATGGCAAACGCGCCCCCACCGCCTCCGCCGGGCCCGGCAACGAAGCTAAGGTCCAAAACTCCGGACACCGAGCCCTGCCCGCCGGGTGGCAGAATGCCGTACTCGTGCTGTACGGCAGCGCTGCCGTACGGCAGGGGCCCTGCCGTACCTCCTGCCGTACCGGGCGGGGAGGCGAAGAACGCGCCCTCCTCGCCTTCGAGCCCTGACGTACGCCGCCCGTGCATGGCTGCTGCCCCCAGCCCCCCCGCAGCTGCTGCTGCTGCTGCTGCTGCTGTTGCTGCTGCTGCATCAGCGCTGCCTCCAGGCTCCCCGGCCTCATGCAGGGAGGGATGCAAGGGTGCCTCCAGCTCCATGAGCGCCGCCTCAACGGCCTCAGGTTTGAGGTACTGCGAGGGGGGGTAGGAGGCACGTGGGGTGAGAGGGCATACTGCGTAAGGCGGAACGGGGTCTACCTGCGAGCTTGAAGAGGTCGCAGGGTCTCCATCCGCCTAGACCAACGCTTTTCATGCACATGCCCCACACCCTTTTTCACCCCTCCTTGTTAGCAGCACCCCTCTTTTCCACAACGCACCATACCGTCGCCCGCCTACGGCACGGCGTTGCTCAGGAACGCGCCAAGTGGCCCTACTCCTTTCCTTAGCGTACCACTGGGTTACCGGTAATCGTGCTGCTCACCCTTTCAACACACATAGCCTCCACCCACACCCACCTTCTTGTAACTCGCCCGCATCAGCAGCAGCAGAAGGTTAGGAGGCATGCTTAAAGCGGAACGGGGCCTAGCTGTGAGCTTGGAGAGGTCACACAACCGCCACCCGCCTAGACCAACGCTTTCCATGCATACGTCCCGCCACACCCTTCAGCCCTCCTTGCCAGCAGCATCTCTCCATCCCGCCCTCACCCGCCCACCGCACAACCTTAACCCACATCGGGTCACCCACACCCACCTTCTTGCACCTCGCCCGCATCAGCAGCGCCAGCCACCGGTCCGTCTCCAGCAGCCCAGGCCCCCGCCCAGCCCCGCGCTCCCCCTCCGCCCCGCCTCCCCCTGCTCCAGCTGCCCCGCCGGCACCTGCTCCCCCTGCTTCGCCTGGCGCCCCCGGCCCCGCTGCCTCTGCCCCCAGGGCCAGGTCCTCCACCAAGCGGACCTCCTCTGCATTGGTGAGCAGGTGACCGTCGATGAGGGCTGCAAAGGCGTCGTAGCAGTAGGGGTCAAGCTGCAAAGGGGGGGGGGGAGGGTGAACGCAGCGCGGCATGAGGTATCACGGATCGGATACAGGGGGGCGGAGGCGATGCATGTTGGAGTGGGCACGGTGGCGCTGAGTGGGGCCAGCAGGTCAGTGCTTACTGTAAGCGCCAAGTGCGTGCGTTGACGGCGTGTAGGTTGCACAATCTTGAAGACGCTCCTGGCCCTCAAGGCCGCCGGAGGTGGAGGGTCAGTTCAGCAGCGGTACTGCGTGCAAAAACGCTGTTGCCGATGGCATCCGGATCGGAACACCAGGGGTCCAGCTGTACGGGTGACACGCAAGTGAGGGCGCCAAAGGCGACGTGCCGGGGTCGTTATGCAGCCCCACGCAACCGTTGGCGCACCGACTGCCACTACCAGCCTGCCTGACAATCCACCCTAACAACGCCGAAATGCTTACTCGACAAGATAGCCCAGTAGCGCCGTACGCCGTACCTGAAGCGCTGTGCGGTACCATGTGGCCGCCCTGCCCCTGTTGTCTAACGCCTCGAAGGCACGGCCGCGCAGCACGCACAGCCCCGCCTGCACACGCACGCCGCTGCCGGGGGGCTCACAGCCGGTGGCCAGGTCCTGTGGGCAGGGAGGGGGCGCAAAAGAGAGGTCCTAAAGGCGGGCGTCTAAAGGAGTGGGCCCAAAAGGAAGGCAGCTGTAAGGAACTTCTTCGCAGTGGGTGTAAGCGTGATGTCGCATGGCAGCAAGGTGCTGTGAGCGTGGAGGGGGCCCGAAGGAGGCTTCAGTGATACTTTGTTTGTGCCATTGTGTTAAGCCTGTGCAAGTGAGGTCGCATGGTGGCAAGGTCCTGGGAGTACCAGTGCTAGGCGCCTGAGCGCTCGGGGCCTCCCCTGCTTGCGCACCAAGCCCCCCTGGCCCCCGACCTCGACACTGTGACATACTTGCCTAGAAGCAGCGTCACTACTAGCCCAGTTCGTTACGTGACTGTGCGTACAGTTGTGCAGTTGGGAGCCTTACTTCGTAGGCGTGAGGGGCTGGCAGGGTGTCATCGTCCCCTAGCAAAGCCACGACCTCCTCCCACTCCCCCGCCTCGGCCAGGCAGCAGCCCCCCAAGTACGTGAACTCTGCGCCAAGCTCCAGCACATTCGATGTGCGCAGCAGTGAGAGCGCGCGGTGGTACTGGCGGGCTGCGTAGTAAGCCTGCAGCAGGAGAGCATGTGCATTGCGGCGATGGAGCTGTCGCAAGAACTGTCTTTGCGTAATGCGGCTGTAAGGAGCTATGCATCTTTCATAGTTGCATCAGCTATTTCGTGCGTGAGGAAGGCGTCGCTGGGAGAAGGAGTGTACGCGAGAGCTGTCAGCAACGCGCGCGAAAACAGTGGGATCGCACCTGGGCGAGCAGATAGACATCCCCGGGAGCTCCACCACTGAACGTGACCAATTTATCCGCGTAGAATATGGCAGACGTGGTAAGGTGTTTGTCGATGCAGTCTTGCGCCAGTCCTCGCAGACGTGCGCACAAGTTCTCCATCTTCTCTTCCTTTGAAATCAGCTAGTAAAGTTGCTGATGGTCATGCTCATTGCTCGGGAGCCCTGCCGAGGCGCAAGGCTTGTAGGTCCACCTTCGCACTGTGGGCTAAAGGGCGCTTTTAACTTATGAGTTGGGACCGCGACGAGTGGTGACTTTTGGCCTGTCGCAGTCTGTGAAATGTAGGCAGGTAGCGTGGTACGAATACTGTGAGGGTGTTGCAAACCCTGCCTCAGCACAGTACGGCTGTTGGGGTGGGCCGGGTGCTGGCCGAGTGTCGGGAACTACGACACCCACCGCCACCGTGTAGGCGCACTAACTGACAGACAACACCCACAACAGACAACACCACTGGAGTCTTCTGGCCCCACACAACGCACACCAAACACTTCTAGACAGCAGCCGCGAGATCAGCTAAGTGCAGTGCTCTCCTGAAGTGCAACAGTTCGAGCTGGCCCCTGCCCCCAGCTGGCTGCGCCAGGCTTGCAGGTAGGGCCCAGCACCAAGCAGCGGGCAAAGGCGCTAAGACGTCCAACGCCACCCCAGCGCCAAGCCCTGCCTACTGCCTGCTGCACCAGGCCTACCGTGTACGAGCACTGACTAACAGACTGACTGAGGAGCAGTGGAGCACTGCCGTACTGCTGGAACCAGACGCAGCTCGTCTCACAGGCTTAACCTTTCAACTTTGCAGCGATCTGGGTACGTAAGACCTTCGCCCTGCTCGCCCAGTTGCCCACATACGCGCCACATGCACAGGTGCAGCAGTGGTGGGCAATTTAGGTTGGGGCTCTGGCTCGGACGTCGTCTTGCCCGTCCTTGCTCAGGTCTATCAGTATGTCTCCTCTCCGTTGCAATAGTGGACTTTCACACATGTTGCAAATCACACCAGCCCTGCCGAAAGTAGGGCCTGCAGCAGGGGAGATTCCCCGGGCCTGCAGCTCGTCTGCCCGTGCGCTTTCACACAGCCTTTGCCGCGTCGCGGACCAGCGGGGCCAGCCAGTCCCAACCATACACACGCCTCTCTGTACAATGCCAACTAACAAGTACATTTGCAACACTGTGGGGGCCACGGCGAAAACATTATTGCGGATGTGCGGTACAGGCCTGCATGCAGAAATACGTGGACCCAGTAACATGAAGCATGAACCCAGCGCCTAGGTCATCGGTGGACACACCGCAACCCTACATCACCCACTATTTTGCGCTGCTCAGCGTGTATTTGCTCAAAGGGCGCATGTCTCAGCGCAATCGCCATTATGCTGTCACAGACCGACCCCGCAGACAGGCCAACCACCACAGTCTGTGTGTTGCAGTCAGCCCGCTCAGCCTCCTAAACCACATCACCGGCACCCCATACCCTCCGGTACACATCCACATGGGCCGTGTGCGACAAGTGCTTTGCGCCGAGCGGTTGCTGCACACAAGGATGCACAGGCCCCGGCCGATCTCCCGAGCTGCAGGAGGACCTGGCCAAGTACTGTTCACTCAGTCTGCCCCCAAATGCCGTCATTGCCGCGAGGTCCAGCCCTGCAGTGACGGCCGTGGCCCCTCGCAAGAGTAGTGCACTACGATAATCAATCCATTCCTCCCAGGGCCGTGACAGCATGTGACACAGCAATAGGCATGCTAGGAGCCCCCGCAAATACCCTTCACATGTCAACACAGCATGCAACATCAGGGAGCAGGTCTACGCATGCACTATCCCATCACATGCACGAAATGGCCCCCACGGCGCCCGCCCGCCCCCAGGCACGGCTCAGCAAGGGAACCGGGGTTGCAACCGAATACCGGCGTGTCGCAACCCATCAACGCACCCTACCCGCCTCACTTGGGGCTTACCCGCAGCACCCCGCCCCCGCTCCCCCTGTCCAGGCTGCCCCGCGCACGCGCCGCCCTGGCAGCCAGCGACGACCGGGGAGACCCCGCAAATCCATGCGCCTCCTGCTCCTGCCCCTGCTCCCACTCCAAACCCGCGTCCCACAACACCACCTCCCGCGACGCTGCCCCTGCTCGCATGCACCCTGCCGATTCCGCCAACGCTCCCGCCGCCACCCCGACTGCATCCCTCTGCTGCTGCTGCCGCTGTTCCGGGTCGGGAACCTGGTGCGGAGCAAAGGACACCTGGCGAGGCGGCAAGCTACCGCCCCCAGCCGCCGATGCCCAGTCAGGCGCAGCACCTCCACCGGAGCGCGCGGAGAGTGGCACCTCCTCCAGTGGGTTGCGTGTACCCACACCAGTACTGCTCAGAAGCGGCTGGGCAGACGTTGGCGAGGGCTGTGCGTGGCGTAGGGGCGGGAGCGACGTTTCCAGAGACCCTGGAGAAGTATGTGCATGCACCCGAGGATCTACGAGTGCAGCGGAGGCCTTAGGGCTATCCACGCCGCTGATCGCGCCGTTGCTTTCCTGCCCGGCTGCGTTTATGCTGCTGTCATGCTTTTTGCTGATGTGGGATATGGCGGTATCGCTGGGGTCGTCGTTCGTGGCAGATGCGGCAGCGGGGTCGGGTCCACCAGGGGCGAGGGCCTGGGTGATCGAGGCGGCGCGGGAGGCGCCTACATCCGCGGCGCGCTGCAGCAGGGCGCTGAGAGCCGCCTGCTGCTGCTGCTGTTGCTGTTGCTGCGCGGTGGGGGCCGCGGCCGGGCCCGCGGTAACGGTGCGGGAGTTGGCCCCGCCGACGTTCAGGTGGGTAACGGAGGGCGTGCGAGCCACGTGGCTGCAAAGGGTGGGGCAGGGCGGCAAGGACAAGTTAAGTGCAAGTATCTTGTTGAATGGATCGAAGGCTGGAATCATACCGTCCTCGTACATACACTCAAGGACGCCTCAAGCTATGGTGTTGCCAGTAGAGTTTGCGCTTCTTGAGGGTATCAGCCCTGGTTTCAGCTTCGTCCCGCACGGCATCAGCCTGCGCTGGCGCGTTGCCGGCGCCAGCAGCCCAGGCCGACCGGCTGGAGGCTACTCCTTCCGCTCTTTTGAAGCACCTCAGCGCATGTGCCCTCCCAACTGCACGAGTTCATGCATGTGGCCCCACCTTGCGCTGCGCTTGGCAGGTGCCAGCAGCTCCAGCAGCTCCCTGGTCTCCAGATCCGCCTCCTCCAGGTCCAGCTGCGCCCTGTCAACCGAATACGCCGCAACCGCAACCGTCGTGGGCAGCGACAGCGCCGGACCGCCGCTGCCGCCGCCGGCACCCGTGCCGCTGCCGGTGCGGTGGCCGGCGGCGTTGCCTGCGGCTGCGGGGCCGCCACTGTTGCTCACCATCCTCGGCCGGGCCCGGCCGTTGGGGTGAGTGGGGGGAATGAGCAGGGAGGACAGCGCACGTGCCACGGTGGAGCTGCGCTCGCCGGTGCCCGACTCGCGGCGGTTGCCGTGGGCGCCGGCGGCAGTGGCGGCGCCACCTGGGTCGTTGGTGGAGGTGCGGGTGCAGGTGCGCAGGGTCTCGGTGAGGGTGGCTACCAGGTCCGGACCCTCCTGGGTGGACTGGCCGGGGGGTGCGAGCTGGGCCCTGCGGGGCGGGGAAGGGAGGCGAGGGTTGGTATGGGGTACGGTTAGGTCAGGTAATACCGTACTGCTTGCACGCCTCCACCTTTCTGTAGCCAAGTTTGTGCTGTTGAGCATTGCAGAGAGCCCCATATTTCCAGCGGCCTTGATGGTGAGGAGTGCATGACCGCTTGTGGCTTACTGTGTGAGCTGCAGGCCCTCCGGCGTGGACTGGATACCCAGGATGGCCTTGAACTCCTCAAACGACAGCACGCCTGCAAGGGGACATAGGAAGCAAGACCGTCAGCCTATCCACACGTACTGTACAGTAGACGTAGTGCAATAGCACACTGCAAATTTGCTGACCAATGGCCTGCCGCCCCCGTTTGGGGCCAGAACGAAAAACTCCAATGTCCAGACCCCGGCAAAGCTTCACGCCCCAGCGACTACGCTTATATGTCCTCAGTGCTCAGTAGTGCTACGCGGCATCCGCCGCGGCTTGATTATGCACACGTGTTCTGCTCCTGACCGGCGCCGTTCGTGCCCAGACCCAACTCCTTGTGCACGAGTGCTGTCTATGTTGCAACACGCCGGCTCACTTTGTGACCACCTTCGAACGAAGGAATATTCCCTCCGCTACGACGCCAAGGTTCATAACACCCCCCCCCCGCCCCCACCTTGCCCGGCCCTATCCCAACGCAGCTGCGAACACAACGCCTTGGACCATCGCGGCCGCTTCCGCTGCTCAACAGGTGCTACGGCACGTGCGACGCGCTCTTCTAGACAGCATTCCGATTAACGTGCTCGCAAGTTTGGACCCACCGTCGCCGTTTGCGTCCAGGTTGGCAAACTCCTGCTCCAGCTCCGCCACCAGGCTGGGGTCCAGCAGCACAGTGTGGTCGCCGTGGCCCAAACCCGCGCGGGCGGCGGCGCCGGGGGACATGGACATGGATCCGAAACCGCCCTCTGCAGCGCGAAGGGAAGCGAGTGGAGGCGCCGGTTGGGTACAGCAAGCAAGGCGAGGACAGTGCGTAAATAGTCTCACAGACTACGGTAATGTGCATACCGACCCGCACGGTACGGTCCCACGCAGTCCCACGCCACCCATCCGCATCCCCTGCCCTGTCCCCCGCCCTCTCACCTGGCCTCCCCACCCCACTGGGCCCTGAGGGGCCAACGGGGCTGCACGGCGTCTCCGCCACTGCGCCAGTCCCCGAGCCCCCGGCCCCAGAGCCCCCCGCCGCCGAGCCCGGCACAGGCCCCGAGCCGTGCGGCTGCAGCGTGCGCAGCGTGCCCGCCTGCGCGCGTTCTATGAGCACCTCCATGAAGGCCTCCTTGGTCACGAAGCCCGCGCCGCGCCTGACGTCATGATTGCAGAGTTTGTCGAGTCAGCGGGTGTGTCACATGATTGGAAAAGCAGGCACTGTGTGCAGCCTCGTGTGAGGTCATCTTCCCTCACGCCAATGACGTGCTCGTGCTCCCTTCCCATTCCCCGACATGGAAGATGGAACCCCTCCCTCCAGCCCTCCCCGACCCCCCGATTCGTGGGGCATGGATAAAAAGCTGCCCCCGTGCTCTGCCCCCGCTCACTTGTCCAGCATGGTGAAGCTCTTCTGCGCCACCAGCGTCTGCTTCTCCTCGTCGATGGTCTGGATGAGCCCCGCAAAGAACTCCTTGATGTCCACCGTGCCGGTGCGGTCAACGTCCAGCGCCTCAAACATGCGGTTGATCTCGTGCTCGGACAGGTCCGGGATGGCCTGCAAGGATGGGGCATGCTACCCTTTACGTTACGCGTTAATGCAGAGATGGGTGCCTTTGTGTTCAACATCCAGGGGCCCGAACGTACAGCCGATGCCCTGCAGCGACAGGTGGGGGATGGCCTCCGAAAGCAATTGGAACATGTGCTACGTACGCTACATGCCGGTACGGACCGCACGCGCCGGCAGCCACGGAGAGCTCCGTTCGACAGTCGCCCGGGTGCGTCTATCCTCCCCAACAAGGCAAGGAAGTGAGCTAAGGGATGCAGACTGCATGAGACCACCCACCTCCTTGGCGGCCTGACAACGTGGCAAGGGGCGCAGACTGCAGGAGACCACCCACCTCCTTTGCCGCTTTGACCAGCTCGCTGACCTCCAGGGTGCCGCTGAAGTCCTTATCCAGCGTGTAGAACTGGCCCAGCAGCTGCAGGAGAACGCAACGAGCAGCATACGGTAAGTTAAAATGTAAGGCCTCTTGGCGCCAGCATCCTTGGCGCGTCACCCGGTCACACGTCATCCCACATGCCGCTGCCCAACCAGCGGGTCCGCCACGAGGCCTAGGGACGAGCCGCTTCACATAGGATAAACTACACCGCCGAGTACATTATTTCTCGTTAATACATGACTTTGTCAGGTCTTAAGCTACGTTACGCAGCGACAGCACCCACCTGGTTTGCGCCCGCCCCCACCAGCTGGTCCGCCATGAGGCCCAGCAGCAGGCGGCGGATGCGGCTCTGGTTGGCGAACGTGCGCAGGTGCTGCAGCGTGTCAGGCCGGATGACGGTCTCGGGCACCTGGGGGCAAAAAAGCAGGGACAGGGGGGACAGTGTTAAAGGGTGGTTAACAAGAATAGTTGGTGGCCATTTGTGTTCTGATGGTCTCGGGGACCTGGGGACTATGGGGAGAGGTTGCGCGCAGCGAGCATGGGGGGTCGCTTTTGAAGTTGCGAAGTGCGTGCTGCGGCGAGTCGGGCCGAAGTCAAGGGAGGAGGGGCATGCGAGAAGCCAAATCGCAGTCAGTGTGCATCTGCGTGATAGCGGTGCGGTGAAGCGCGAAGCGTTGCGCCCCAGACCCGTCGGGTCTGTCAGTCCGCCATGAAATACGGATAATGTATGGTCCTAAAATGTCACGCGCAATAGCATCGCTGCAACGCCGCCCGCACCTGCTGCTTGAGCCAGGGCAGCTGCAGGACCTCCACCGCCGTTGGCCGGGTGCGGGGGTCGGGCTCAAGCAGCGCGCGGATGCAGTCCTTGGCGGCCTGCCAAGGGGTTCAAAAAGAGGTAGCTTGGAACATGTTACAAACCAAAAAACATCCCAATCTGCATGCATGGCCTCAACAAAGGTCAAGGGCAGTGCGGGAGACACACAGCGAGCGGACGCAGCCCATGGCGGCCTGCCAGAGGGGGTCACAGGTCCCGCATCATAAACAATGTGTAGTAATGCATCATAAACAATGTGTGCGCTGCCGAGTGCCTCGTTTAAGGTTTATGGGCAGTGCAGCGTCGTGCTTATGTACTGGGTTGCCGTCCTTGTCATGCATGAAATAGACCGCAATCGACCTACCTGCGATATGTGCGCCCACCGCTCGCCCGGGAACTTGACCCTTGGGTTGCGCTTTATGAGGTCCAGGGTCTCCATGTCGTTGGACTTGAGGAAGGGAGCCTGCGCAGTGCCAAGTACCCACATGCATCAGTATTTTGCCTGTAAACGGCGCGTCACCTGGTCTGCCGTCATTGCTTGATCCGCCCATTGACGAAAGGCTTTTGCGGTAGGTTTGCCTACGTACATGTCCTTACCTTGCCGCACAGCAGTATGTACATGACCACCCCCGCCGACCAAATGTCCGCCTTCTGGCCGCACACGTCGTTGGCCATCTCCGGCGAGGCGTAGCGCACCGTGCCGAACGCGTTGCGGACCTGAGGGTTGGTACAAGGTGTCAACCGGAAGCAACAAAGGGTCCACGAAGGTTGGCATTACGTAGAGGACACCGTATTCTTGCACGGCATGCCGAGTCCACCGTCCGCCGTCCATTTCCTTTGGGCTGGGATGGTTGTTTGCAAGGGACCCCTTCCGGTCGGGGTCTCCTTGCAATTGGGCTGCAGCGCTGCCACCCCACAGGCCTTCACACAGACCCACGCAGTGCCCCGAGCTGCGGCATGAGCCCTCCTGCACACCCATGGTGACCGCTCCTAGCAACTGACCATGGTTCGGGGTTCGCTCCCTCCTAGAACCTGTTTGCGACATGCTTTCCGATGCTCCGCCAACGCATCATCGCTACCCACCATTTCGTTGGGCTGCACGAAGGCACTGCTGCCGAAGTCCAGCACCTTGAGTACACCGTTGGCGCCCTCCGAATCGAACATGATATTCTCGGGCTTGACGTCCTGCGGACATGGGGGCGCCGGTGGCCAACGTTGGGCGGCAGCATACGCGACACACCGGTTGTGCGGCCGTCATGCTTCACGGCAGCGTATTAAGGGCACGGTGATGCCAGTGGCCACGAGCTGGAGGCAGCATAATCACGGGCAGTTCGGCGCCCATGCGCACTGTTTTATTAAATCCGCAGGGCCACGGAGACCCCAGCCGACTCTGCACACGAGCATCCACATGCCTTCAGACCAATGGCCGTGGGTCGTCCCACCAGCATCACAACGCTCACACCGCGGCCTTGGCCGAGCCGCCCTCCGCCCACCCGTCGACCAGTCTTCTGTTCCCTCTCTGGGCATGGCGCACCACGAAGGCTCACGCCCTCAGCCTACACGACCCCAGCCCACATGCCCCCGTCGCCCCACATCCCCCCGGACGCCGTCCCCATCGCCCCAAATGCCCCCGTCCCCATCCCAGTCGCCGTCGCCGTCGCACCCAACGCCCGCATTCCACCCACCAGGTGCGCTATCCCCTTGCTGTGCATGTGCGCCAGGAACAGCATGAGGCTGCGCAGCAGGTGCGCCGCCTGCCGCTCCGTGAAGCCGCCCTGCAGACACCAGGTGGGAATGCAGCAGCAGCAGCAACAGCGATAACGGCAGGGAGAGTCAATGGGCAGAGGCAGTGCACGCAAGCCCGCGCACGGACCGCAGCACCACAACCCGGGCGGTCCGTTCCTTTGCCTATCTGCGGTTACCCCGGGCGGTTGTGTCACAGGCTGGGGCTGTGGTCCTGCCCCCTCCCAGGCAGCCGCCCGCACCACCCCTTCCGCGCTCGCCACCGCTCACGTTGAGCCGTCTGCGTGCTCGCCACCACTGCCTCTGCGGCTGTCACTGTCAATGGCGCTGCAACTGCTACTGCTACTGCTGAGGGTGGTCCTTCCCGCGTCTGCTGCGGCCAACGCCGCCGCCGCGCTTCCGGCCAGTCCATGCCTTTCGTCCGTAACCCGCCGGCCGCTGCACCACTCATCGGCGCTCCACCGCCGTGGCCCTTCACCGCTCCGCAAACTAAATAAGCCCACGGTACGATTCGAGCTGTTTGCGACACTACAGGCGCTATCAACGGGCTCGCAGGCCCTCCCGGCTGTTTCCCTCGACGCGGCCAGCTACCCGGCCAGCTACCCGGCCCCTCGCCGCCAATGCACCCCTCCTGTCCAGCGACGCCACATGCGCTGCCCTGCCCACAGCTGCCTCTCGCTGCAGCTACCCCGTCCAACTTAGTGCGGTTGGCGCCGGCCGGTCAACACGGCCTCACTGCTGTCCACAGCTGGGGTGCAGGCGCGGCACTTGTCCTCCTCCGCAAAGCAGGCCCCAAGCTGTTACCCCATGGACGCTGTCCACTGCCATCAGGTCCCGCCGTTCCCGGACCTTGATGCCGTTTCCCTTCAGCAAGAGCCCCGCGCCGTGCTCGCCAGCCCCGCAAACGCTGGGCACACGGCAGGAGCTGACACGTGCTCCCTGCCCCACGCTGTGCGAGGCGGATCCCCTCCACGATGCTGTGGTGGCTCTGGGGAAGCACCTCCAAGACACTGGCATGCACCCTGACGGTTCCGTCGCCAGCTGCCTGCGATCGAGCCGCCAATCCCCTCCGGCACAGCTCCACCCAACAAGGCGGAAAACTGCACGGCTGGTCATCAGGACAGCCTCCTGCAGGCGAGGTTGCACTGGCACTTATGTTGCCTTTGGTAGCCCCCCGGCCCGTCCTTGCCTTTCACCCCCTAATGCACACCATTGCCTGGCTCCTGCACGGCGGCATGAACTTCTCCCTTCCCTGCCCTTCCCTGACTTCTCCCTTCCCTGCCCTTCCCTGCCACACGCACAGCTGCACGTCTCGCGCACGCGCGTGTGGCCGCACCTGCTTCTTACTGATGTGGTCGAACAGCTCTCCCCCCTCGCAGCACTCCATGACAACGTAGTAGCATTCCGCGCCTTCGAAGAGCTCCAGCACGCGCACGGCGTTGGGGTGGTCCTCCACCAGACGGAACGTGCCCACCTCCAGCATCACCTTCGTGCGCTGACGCTCAAGCTGCTTCCGGCTCTGGTGGGATAATTACCATCAAAGGGAGGGTTATATGCGCAGGACACGAAACAGATGAGGGGGAGGGGAACACTTGGAGGGGACAGAAGGAGGCTGCTGAGGGTAAAGGACGTCGGCACGGGCAAAACTTGGGGCCACTCGGTGGAAATGCGAGGCTTGCCCCGTCTGAGCAAGTGTATTGTAACTTACCTTTGGTATTGTCTTCACTGCTACCTTCTTGTTTGTGGTCCGATGGTATGCAGTGAGCACCTTGCAGCTTGCTCCATAGCTCGTCAGGGTAAGTCGAGTGTAAAACTCATGGAAGCGTCTGAAAGAGTAGTAACAGTGTGTATCAGACCATCTGCGCGAAGCCTATTAGCAACCCACAAAGTGTCATCGAAGCCATCTCACCTGCCCTTCGTGGCAGCAAACATCTCTTCCGCAATCCGTATTGCCTCAGCTTGCAAAGCGCGTGACTTTTGCGCGTCATCTGGGCTGCCCAGCTCCTTTCCTTCTTCATAGTCAGACGACGCTGGTCTGGACGTGTTGCATCCCATCTTGAATCAAAAGCCTATAGCCTTGTCCTGTAAAGCAACTTCTCACGTTTCGGCTATATGCCTTCGCCCTACTGTCGCCCCGTCCCCACGAGGGACGACCCCGCGCTGATAGACCGACAGCATTAAAGCATTCCAGATGTGCTACTACTACGCAACGAATGAAAGGTAGAGAGCCCTCTGATTGGAGGAAACGGTACAGTCTTTTAGCCTGGTTGCCCTACAGCCCGGAAACGCAACAACGGAGTCAGGACAGGCTGCCGAAAACAGCTGTGGCTTGTGGGGCCAGTACAAATTAGGGTTCACGTCAATGCCGCAGCGCGCGCACGCGCAACCGCAGTACCGAATCAACGGGACGAGCTGAGGCATACCATCCTCTCTCCCTGCTTCCTCTCTCCCATGCCCCCTGGTTATCACCATTTTGACGCTCAGAAGCGTGTTTTTCGGTGCCATGCAGAACATCAGTGCAAGCTCGGCCACGCGGACCGCACTTTGACGTCTAGTGCTCGCCGGGTGAATCAGGCCCAACAGGGCCCAAGGTTCGTAGTAGCGCCAAAGAAAGCTGCCCGCCTTTCACAGGCAATCATGCTGCTCTTCAAGCGCACAGGGACGCCCTTGGCGAGCCGGAATCGATGGAAGAGCCTCGCCAGCGCCCTGGAGCAGGGGAGTTCCCTTGCAGTTGCCATGCGGGTTACGAGTGATTACATGCGTATGTAATGGGAAACACGCGGGTATCACTTCACGCGGGTGTCACTTCACGGCAGCAAAACGGACAATTAGAGGTTTCAGTCCTGTACGTCCTTCTGCTAGACATGAGATCGTGGCTGGGTACCAGCATGCCCATGCCCAGGCCTGCAAACCTGCCTGCCCCCACGAAGGTGCGTGACCCATGGGACATCCTCCTCTGGCCAGCTGCCGGAGCTTTCTGTACATCAGCAGCACAGGTACCGCAGCAGCTGTACAGCTGTACGTGCCTGCTGTACACAGGCTTATGGGGTGTCAGACGCAGGAGCAACCACGAGGGGCAAGCTGTGCTGTGGTGTGGGCCAGCAGGGCCCATCGCCATGAACAGCTGCAGGCGTGCAGGGGTCTCCGGGTCTGTGGTAGCAGTGGTAGGCAGGCCCTGCGTACAAAATGTGTATGCGAGTCGGTCCGATTCTGCAGGTCATTTGTTGTTGCTTTGCAAGATCCCTAGGCTTCGGTATCAGGTGCTGAGGCTGGGCTGGGCCGGGAATCCACACGACCGCTTGTATGCGCTACCCTGCACGCACGGAGTGGACGTGCGCAGCTGCATTGCCTCCGGCCAGCTCCGGCCGGATGCTGGAGATGCCGATTAGGTCTGCACGGGTCGGCTTTTCTATGGACAACTCGTTGCACTGGGCGTGTCACACCCGTATGGGCGGCCGCTGTGCCCAAGACGAGACTTGAGGCAAAACAAAAAGCATACCGTAACCCTGACATGGCGTGTTACAACACGCTGTGGCGTGGGGGATAGACCAATCGCACATCATCAGGACAGCTAAAACCCATTGATCCCAATTAGCAACAGCCTGATGCGTGAATGCGTGTGAGTCCGTCACGTTTGAGTATTGCAGCTCGATCTGCAGGGCAAATCCGGACGCAACATGCATACCGGGCATGTCAATTGCACATGCATACCGGTACCGTCCTCCATCCAGAACCAACAGGACTGCCTGTGCCTCAAGGTGAACGATTGAGCGATAGCAATGAACACATTGTTTAGTTTTACCGTTACCATGATATATGAGAGTGCACATCGGTGGTCATCGCGTACGGAAAAGGGGTCACGTTCCACCACCCCAACCTCGTTCGTGTGGATAGACAGCTGAACACCATCAGTGTGCGCGGCTGTGAGAGTGCCCAGTGTAAAAGCTACTCGAGCCCACTCCAACACGCCCCTCCGCCGCTCACTGTTTGCAGCATTGTGTTTCACAACGTGCACAGCCCAATCCGCCCCAGCGTTCGCCGGCACTGCAGAGCTACTCCCTACCGGCTGTCCATCAAACAGATTCAAAAAGGCTGTGTTCATTGAAACCCGTTTAAAACAAAGCCGTGCCTTTGCCGGACGGCATCTGGTTGGAGCAGTGCTCGACATGCCCGTCTTCAACTCCAGCAGCAAATTGCGCAGAGCAAAGCCAGTGTGTGGTTGCACCCCAGGATTCACATCCCTCGCTTTGTGCATCAACCCACACCCCTCGGGGGTTGTCCATGATCACCAGAAAACTCCTCAACTCATCATAATATATCCACAGTCTACGTCACGACTCACGCAACGACTCACTTGGCGCTTGGCGAGGGCCAGACCTTCCCGTCAGGGCACCGCTGAGCGCTGCCTTCCGTACCCGCGCCCACGCAATGCCCTGCCGCCCTCCTGACGTGGCCCTTAACCTCATGCCACCACAGAGAGCTAACGGTGCCGTACCAACGGTGCCTACATTCCAACATTCTGTACGACTGGTCAAAAGTCCCCGCTACCCCACCATCCTGCATCTCCGCAGGTTGCCACTACCCACGTGCATACAGGGCCGTCGCAGCGGGACATCTACGAAACGCCCGCCCGCTTGCCATCCACTCTCAGCAGCAGCACAGCATACGCCGCGTAATAACAAGCATTTTATATCCTTTTACCGTACACCCCATACGTTAACGTCGGAACAAGGTAGCAAGTGTTGCAGGCTGGGACTGTCGCACGTGCCCAGCTCTCCCATAGTACTGGAGTGCTGGCTTGGCCACGTGACCTCCCGTCGGACTCCTAACGGCTTTCAACTCTCAAGTGCCCGGCTCATGATAGCAAGGCAGCCAGTAAAGGTCGCGCAGCTGTACGCCATGTGCATACTAACGCTCAAGACGCACGCCGCACACAAAACACGAATCGCAACCCGGCACCTGTAGGTGTAACCTGGTGTGACCTCACCTGCTTGCTGTGCGACATTGACCCATCTGTATCCGGGAAATGCACTCCGATTGTCGCAAAGCATTGCTGCACATGAGGAGCCAGTTCAGCACGATGGAGTGTTGGATAGCGCCTTCGTTCCCCGCCCCTTGTCACGAGTGCCCTCCAACTTGCCCCCCACACACGTGTTAACGACACCCACGCGCACCCATCCCGCACACCCCAAACCCACCACGACAGCGCCAGCAACGCCGTGCCCCGTTCTCCCCCCCA
Source organism: Chlamydomonas sp. KOR1 (assembly GCA_036984285.1). Classification (NCBI taxonomy): domain Eukaryota; kingdom Viridiplantae; phylum Chlorophyta; class Chlorophyceae; order Chlamydomonadales; family Chlamydomonadaceae; genus Chlamydomonas; species Chlamydomonas sp. KOR1. The sequence continues at coordinate 191,911 of BQMZ01000339.1, forward strand.
CATGTCGCTCCAACCCACGCGCCCTGCCACCACCCTAACCCACCACGACAGCGACGGCACCCGCATGTCTCTCACACGTACCCCACCTCGGCCTCATCCCTCCGCTCGCTCGCAACGCTGGCCACAGCCGCCCGTAGACGCCGCTCCCACTCCCGCGCTCCAGACATGCCTGCGCAACACTGACCCCACCTGTATCCGGAAAATGTACTCCAAATCCCGCGCCCGCGCCCCAGACCCCCCTGCGCTGCCCCCTGCGGGGACGCGCCTTGCGCCGACGCCGCCCTCACCCATCCACCGCAGGTGCTGCGCGAATGGCGAGGCTGCCCGGTCTGCGGGTGCTAGCGCAGGGACTGGGGCAGCTGCGGCGGCGGGTACACATTGCCAGGGGGCCGCCGCGGCAATGGTCCAGCAAGAGGCTTTCCACCTGCTGCCGCTGCTTCTGCTGCTGCAACCGGGCCAGGGCAGCTGCCGCCGCAGCTGCAGCCACTGCACTGCCGCCAGCTGCCGTACCCGCCGCCGGTCGCATGCTGCCCTGGCGGAGCCCCCCTACGCCTCCCTGTCCCGTGGCGCCCCCTGCCCTCCGCCTCCCAGTGTGCAGGCCGCCGCCGCCGCCACCGCCGCCGCACCCACCGCCGCCGCCGCCGCAGCTGGGCCTACCACGCGCGCCGAAACTCCGCAGCCGTACGGTAGACCATTCGACGCCGTCCCATCGTACGGAAACCCAAGCGGGCCCGTAGCCGCAACTGACGCCCCGCCGCAAAACCAGCCGCCCCCGCAGCCGAGCCCGCTCCCCGCCCCATTCCCCTCCCCTCGCCTGCTGCACTCTCGGACCCATCCGCGCTCTCTCCATCGCCGCCGCCTGCGGACATCCTGGTCGCCGACTCCTCTAGTTGCCCCGCTGCCTCCATGGTGCCCTCGCTGTAGCTGCGGTTCAGTCGCAGCACGTCCTGACACCCTCGACGGCCTTGGCGCAAAGCACGCCGCCTACGCCGCCCGCCTCGCAGTCACTCAGCTGCGCCGATGCGACACACAAACCTTCCTGCGTTCACTCACTCTCCGCCCCCCGCCTCCTGTCATCAGCCGCCTGCCGTACCCATGCACGCCTCCCCCACCCACAGCCTCAGCCCTGCCCCTCAGCGATACCACAACCGACGCGCCAGAGGAGCAGGACCGGGGCCGTGCGTGTACGGCATGTACGACAATTACGGAGCTGGCGGCGCCTTCGGCATGTACGGCATTTACGATGCCGGCGGCGGGGCTGGAGCGGGGGGCTCCGGGAGGGGCGTTGAGGACGAGCTCCTGGCAGGAGAGGGGGCGGCGGCGGCGGCGGCGGCGTTCGCGTGGGAGCTGTCGACGACTCCGGCGGCGGCGGGCAGGGAGGCTGGGCCGGACGTGCTGGGGCCGTCTCGGCCGGTCACCAGGAAGGTCTGTGGGATGGAGGGAGGAGCGGGTAGGAGGTGAGGACAGTGGTGTCACTTGTGTGGTGGTGGGTTGCAGGGCAGCCGAGAAAGGAACAGGCTTGTGTTGTGCCGAATGGTCAAGCGTGCACCGTACTCTGCCGGCACCGCGTTCGGACGGTCTGGCGGCAGAAAGCGCTTGTGCGCACCTGCGCAAAGGGCCTCTATGCACTTCCGCGTCACACCTCCGCCCCACGTGGCACACCCCCGCGCTACACATCCACGCGGCACCTCCACATGACAATGTTCGCACCCTCGGGCCCATCATCGCCACGTGGCACCAATCTCAGCCCCCGGTCCCTCACCTCTGACCCACATCAGCCACGACTGCGGTGTGTCCCAGCGGCTAATACACACGTGGTGCAGCGTGCCGGTGATGGCTTGCGCACATCGCACCCCTCATTGCCCTCACCTCCATGAGCCCCTTGCCCTTGACGGAGATCTCCCCCCGCTCCGTGATCAGGTACTTGTGCGGCTCCTGCAGGGTGGGCCAAAACACGACGCGTGGGCACGGCACGTGTCGGTCGGCACGTGGCGGGCACGGACACATCTCAATCTCGTCTTTATTACTGGTCAACGCCCGCGACGCTCCGTTGGTGTGCTCCATCAACTATCGCCGTGGTAATTACGTAGATTGCGCCATTGCTGGGCATAGCGCACCTTTAGGAGCGCATGCGACGCCCCGCTGATGTGCACGAACCCGGGCACGCCGTGGGACTCCATGCGGGAGGCACTGCGGTGGGCATGAAGCATGCAGCATGTGTATTAGCCCCAGGGTGTGGGTTAACAATTGCCAGGGCCGGAGACGAAGACAAGCACGCCGTGTGACTCCTGGCGGGAGGCACTGCGGTGGGCAAGGGACATGCAGCATGTGGATTAGCCAAGGAGCGCGGGCGGGGTGACACGTGTCACAGCCGGGAACGGATCGGGGTCATGCGTATTGTTGCCGCGACCGGTAAAGGTGACGTAAGCAAGCGGACTCCTAGCACGCCTTGATAGTCTCAGCAGATGCACACGTTCAACCAGTTGGGTCTGTCCTTGCAACAACAACCACGAGTTGGAGAGCCCCCGGCCGCTGCAACCCATGCCTACGGCAACGTGCCATCCGTACACTTACGTGTTGACTGTGGGTTGAGGGTTACGGCGAAGAGCAGGAGCACCACGGTCGGCGCATGGCGCCAAACGGGGAGACGGGGGAGCCGATGGGGCAAGGCGGAAGGAGGGGAGGGTATTTTGGGTTCAGGAAACACGTGCGTGCTCGTGCATTGCGTCACCAACAACTGGGGAATGATGAGCACTGAAGCAAGGGCCATTTGGTGGCGGGGGACTCGCTGCCCACCCATACCACCGCGGCCGATTCCGCCGCACACGTGACTCTGACCGCGTAGAAACCACCAGGACGCCCACCATTGAGCCCGCGTGTACAACCACGTACTTGCAGCCCTGCCTAACCCGATCCCGGCCGTCCGCCGCTGCCACCTACTACTCCGCACCGATCGCTGCGCTCCCCTGTACACCCCTGCCCAGCCCGCCCCCCCGCCCCACCAAGGCCCCCAGCCAAGCCCCGAGCCCGCGCCGCATCCATGCCAAGTCACCACACGCATCTCCCACCTGCGTCGCCAAAGAGGTGGAACCGCGCCATCCGGCGGCCCACCACTCCGCCCACCACCGAGCCCGTGTGGATGCCCACGCGGATCTGCAGGGGCACGCCCTGGTTGGTCTTGACGCGGCTGCGGGCAAACGAGGCAAAGGCAGAAGAAGACAACTGTCAGCAATGGTGTTTACTGTGAGCCATGATTTTTGAGGAACGATAGGTCACACCCTGGCGAGTCTTGACGCGGCTGCTGGACAACATGAGATGTGGACACAAGCAGTGTACATGCAGCGGTGCCACGGTTCAGCAGGAAGACTAGTGACTGCAGGGAATGGCGGCTGCGGGGTCGGACGGACAGGCGGAATAGGCGAGCGTGACACCAGGCTTGCTGTTGGGCTGCGGTCGGGAGAGGCGCCAACCCACGTACGTGAAGTTCACAAGGGCTGATCAGCACGAGCACTTGCAGGGCCTGGCGGGTGCCACCGTGTGCGTGTCGCGGTCGGTCGGGGACATGGACGCGGGGCCCGGGGTGGTGCTGCTGCCGCACATGCGTATTAACGAGCTAAGACACGTGCATCATCAGCGCCCGCTCACCTGCACACGCGGTGCATGTCCAGCGCAAAGTCCAGCACCATGTCCACGTGGTTGGGGCAGGGCTCCGTCACGTTGGCCACCAGCTGGAACGGAGAGGGGGGGGCAGGGGTAGGGGCAGGGACAGGGACAGGAGGGCGTTTGTCAGGGGTTTTATCACATCAGTCGGACAGTGAGAGGCGTTGGCCACCAGCTGGGAGGGGCAGGGGCAGGGCACAGCAGGGCGTTTGTAAGACGGGTATGATCATCAGTCGGCAAACGGCGGCTACATCACCAAGAGCGAGTACCGTGAAACCGAAAACAAGGAAACAAGCACCAAAGCTCACCATGTAGGCGTCTGTCGTCGTGGAAGCGTCGACCGTCAGTGAGTGTGGAGCAGTGACCAAGGAGGCAAGGAGACATAAGGGCTTGTGAGTATGGTCGAAAACGTCAACGGCTAGAGGATCAAGTACGAGCAAGGACAGCCGTCTGCAGCGTGCATGCACGGAGCAACGGGGCTGCGTATGGATGGAGGGACAGCTGAGGCAGACGCCGCAGCCGCCGGAACGCCCGACAGCTTGGCTTTCAAGTGTGCTTTCCATGGATGCGATATCATTACGATCCGCAGTAATCAGCAGTGGGCGCCGCAACTGGGCCCTTCCGCTGGACAGCGTTGCTGCCGCCGCGATTACCGCTGCTGCGACTGCTGCTGTTGCTGTTACTGCAGCTGCCGCCGCTGTCACTGCTGCGGTTGGAGGGTGCTGGCTGGCTGGACGGCGTTGCTACCGCCCGCCGCGGTTACCACTGATGTTCATCCCTCTGCGACTGCAGGCCATTGATGGCGCTCAGCCCACCTCCGATGGTCTCGACCTGCAAGGTCAGGCAAGCAAATGCGCAAAGGAAGCATGTCAGTTGCAGGCCTGTAGGGACGGAGGGACAGGGGGCGCATAATGCAGCGCGGTGGGGAGCAGGCGCTACCTAGTGCCTCGCAGGTAAAGTATGTGACAGCTCCCCCCTAGCATACATAACGCTCCTGGCTTAGCCACAGCATGTAGCCCTTCAGGGTTTTTCGGCACGAACCCACCTTGTACACCTTCGGGTACTTGTCTATGAGGGCGTCGAACTCGATGTCTGATGGGGCATGCATAACAAAAGGCACATGATATTCTTCAAGACCAGGTGGCGGTTGACCACCTTCCTATCCACGCATGAGACGCTACATCCGCCCAACAGAACGTGTGAAGAGGCCTGCGTCTTAACCCACTGCCCTCCTCCACCTGCCCATCCACACAGCTCACACTGCCATCCAGCATGGTGCACACCTCCATGCGTCCATGAGCGTGGTGGTGGTGGTGGTGCATGATGCACGTGTGTTAGCGCAGGTGCACTTAACCCACGGCCCTCCGGTCCCACTCACACAGCTCGTCCAGCATGGTGCACACCTCCATGGGGGTGGACTCCGCGGAGATAGTGGTGAAGCCCACAATGTCTGCGACGTCGCATGTCACAATGGATCTTGCTTACTGTTCCTAATCATCAGCAAGAAGAATGATAGGATGCGAGGCGGCTTCGTAGGGTGGTGCTCAGACTGCCATGGACCATCGACAACGCATGGGTGCTGCTCGCGTCCACCACAGCCAGGGGCCAGGGGCTGTGTGTGTGTGTGTGTCAAGGAAACGACACCGGCATTACGGTATGACGTCCTGATGACTGCGGCCGATGGCTGCGGCCGGTACCGGCAGTACTTTCCGTAGAGCGAACGACACTACAGCGCGCATCGCAGGATGTGGAGAGTTATGTGCCAGTGCTAACCGTGGCTGCGTCAACCTGCGCAAGGAGCTGCTTCCCCACCTGAGAACAGGATGGTTGCCTGTACGTAAGGGAAGCAGCAGACGGGGCGGGTAGGTTTGGAGGTAAGTCAAGGCGCGGAATCGAAGTTGGGAAGGCATTTTGGTCCGAGGCATTTCGCTGTGAGGGGTTGCTTGCGAGGCAGTACCACCGCCGATCATCACCGCACGGAATGCATGCTTGTGAGCCCCCACCTGCACCAGTGCGTGCGTTGCTGCACATGTGTATGTCACACACCATCCGGTGAGTCCGCACAATAACAGCACCAAATTTCTGATCAGCACCGCACGCACCTCAGGGTACGTCTCGGCGGTGGCGCGCTCTCCCTTCCGCAACTGGTCCGCAATGAAGTTGGGGAACAGCTGGTACAGCAGCTGCTCGCTTCGCCGCTGTTGTTCCGTACATCCGTTAGTGGGCCAAGTGGGCAAAGTGTAAGGATGCAGTTGCGGAGACACGCAGGTACCAGTGGGTTTTCCGCAGGTGAGCAAAGTGTGTGGCATGAATCAGGGCGCATGCCCACCAGCACAGAGCGTCGCACATGGACCAAGTAAGTGCAAATAGTCGGTAGACGCAGCGAGGCATCCCGTTGCGTCTCCCTACCAGTGTACACATCCGACAGCCGCCAGCACGCAGCGAACACAGGCCACGCCCCGTGCACACCTCCATTGATACCCGACCGGACAGCGAGCCCACACACACAACCTCCCACGCCGCTCAGACACAACCAACCAGCACACAGCACCCGCCCTGCGCACCTCGAACTGCACGCTGAGCCGCTCATACGTGTCTTTGAGCGCCGCCTCCGCCGCCCGCTGCTCCGCCATGAGAACCATCTCACGGCTGTTGTCGAACAGCGGCAGGTCGGACACGTACAGCCCGCACGCCTGCGAAACGTACGATTGCAACCGCCAATGGTCAACCGTCAACGAACAGGCAGGGAAAAATGCGAGTTCAAGCCGTTACTTCATAGAGGCGTGCTAATCGGGCTCCCTAGACGGGGCAGACTCGCGGGTCGGCACGGCCAACCGCATCTCCTGGATGCTGCCCACACGAGGACTCCCTTGACAGGGCAGACCCGTTTTGACAACAAGCCTCAACTCCTGTATGCTTCCCGCGCGAGGACTCAGTTGACAGGGCAGAGGCTTGTTTACCCACCCTCATCTCCTGTATGCTTCCAGCGCGAGGACTCCCCAGGAACAGGAGCACGGGCTGCAGGTGCTCCCCGGGGTTAAGCCGCAAACCCCTGTGTGTTGTGGGGAGGATCGTTTGTAGTTGAACTCCACGCCAACATGTGGTGTGTGGGGTGCGCGCAGCATAGCATGTGGGTGGCGAGGCTTGGGGGCAATCTGGAGGTCGAGTTGGGCGAGCAATGTGGCATGGGCCGTGCGCTCCCGGAATGAGGACGTTCAGTGCCGCATGTGGCGGGGTGCGGTCGGTGAGGGCTGGAAGGCGTTACCGAGTACGCTGGCAATTGAAGCAACCACGCACAGATCACCGGTGCAGGCACCTCTGCTGAACAGCTGCCGCCCTGTTGCACCCTTCATCCAGCCATGCAAGCTCGAACGCACCAGGGGCGCGACCACTGAAGAGGAAAAGCACCCTGCCAGTGACACCCGTCGACACGTCACCCCCGTCAACCAGCCCTGCACCCACCTGTGCGTGCGTGTCAGCATGGCTCCACCGCTTTCGCTCGACCTCCTTGACCCTGTGAGCAGGCCCCCCAGCCCCATGCTCCCATACCGCGCTCCCAAGCCAGACCCCGGAGTACCCAGCCCCTGAGACGGGGAGCCCAGCCCCAAGCCTCCAGCCGCGCACTGTTCCCCGGGGGTTGTGGGAGAGATACCGACGACAGGGGGCTCCCCTGGATCGGCAGACGGGTCAGAAGGCGACGGGATCTGCAAGTCCTCCGCGAGCGTGGTGGAGGCCAGGTGGGGGCAGCTGGGGGCAGGCCGTGCGCGGAGCCGGTGTTGCGGTGAGCCGTCGTGGGAGCAGAGCCCGCGGGGGGTGGTTGCCGCTGGGGTGATTGTGCCCTTTGGCATGGTGAAGCTGTGGACGGCTGACGGGGGTTTGCGGTGAGAGCCCACGGCCGAGGAGGGGAAGGACAGCCTGGTGTTGCTGCCGGGTCGTGACTGCGAGGCGGGCAACAGGAGAAGCAGGACGTTGGAGATGAGGAGGTTATCGCTGTCGCCGTTGCAACAGTGGTGTAAGCGACAGCAGGTATTGGGGGGTTGGAGATGAGGTGGTGGTCGTGAAGGGCTGTCCAGGCCATGCTTGGCTAGGGAGCCACGGCAGGGCCAGTGAGCAGGTGCAGCGTGCAGGGGTATACAGCAAAGTGTGAGGAAACGTTGCACTCGGCAGGGAAACGAGTGTACCGGTCAGGTGGAGGAGCAGCAGGGGCGCAGCAGCAGGACAGGCCCCCAGGCAAGCAGCGCCGAGGGCCGGGTCGTCGCACGCGCAAGGCACGCCTCGCACCCATCTGCGCTGGCAGCCTGCTTCGATGCTGGATACTAGCATCTGTGTCTCCGCAACTGCCACCCTGCCCACCTGCACCGGCGAAGGCTGCATCAGCCTGTGCGCCACGTCCGGCCCGTCCCCTGGTGTGCCGGAGCTCGACAAGCTTCGGCCAGCCCCACGCTCCTCCCCCTGCGTAGCAGCAGGGCATCCGATTGCATGTCTCGTATTAGTTGCGTCAACCCTGGAGCCCCTGGCTCGTGTCTGGTCCTAACCGTGGAGCCCCTGGCTCGTGTCTGGGTCCTAACCCTGGAGCCCCTGGCTCGTGTCTGGGTCCTAACCCTGGAGCCCCCGGCTCGTGTCTGGGTCCTAACCCTGGAGCCCCCGGCTCGTGTCTGGGTCCTAACCCTGGAGCCCCTGGCTCGTGTCTGGGCCCTAACCCTGCAGCCCCTGGCTCGTGTCTGGGTCCTAACCCTGGAGCCCCTGGCTCGTGTCTGGGTCCTTACATGCTGGATTCCGGCCCTCCGAATCCTACTACGTAAGAAGCAGACAAACAAGCAGAAACCAACCAACCTGCGAAGGACGCATCCGGCTGAACAGTGTCGCCATGGGGTTGCGCGACAGCGCTGCGCCGCCGCTGCCTGCTGCCCCGATGCCCGCAGAAACCAGGGCGGAGGCCAGGGCGGCGCCGCCCGATGTGACGCCCCTGCTGGCGCCGGCAGAGGGCATGGTGGCCAGGCCGGCGCCCGTGCCCAGGGTGTTGAGAAGGTCTGGGTCGAGATCCAGGTTAGCTTCGGTGAGGTCTGCAACGGGAGGAACAGTGGCGTGGGTTAGGTGCCTGCGCCTTTCCGCGCACGGAAGGTGTCCTGGTCAGCGTACTTTGCCACTTTCATCAAACCGGAGTGCTTGGGGGTGGTTGCTGAGGTCTGCGGGGAGAAGCGTTTCCTTGGGTTGGCTGCTTGGATGGCCCTGTCGGCGTTAGGAGGGTGTCCTGCTGGTGAGCGTGCCACTTTCACCGGATGGGAGTGCTTGGGCCCCCCAGCTCCTGCGGTGTAATGAGCTGCGCGCTTCCAGCGCAGGGTGTTGTTGTATCGCTTGTGCAAGGCTTTGGCGCAGCGGGTGAGAGCTGTGTTCCGCACTCGCCAGGCGGAGGCACCTGAGACCGCACCAGCCCATGCACACCTCCGGGCGCCCTTGTCGGCAATCGGGCTTGACTACCGCGTTTGCGAACGCAGCAACAGAATCCAAAGCCCACACGCACCTCCTGGCGCCCCTGTCAACACCAGAGACCGCACCATCCCACGCACCTCCTGGCGCCCCCGTTGGCATCTGCAGGTACGTCATCTGCCCCTTTAGCTCCATGCCGTTGATTTTGGAGCGGAACAGGAACACGCTGTCGCTTCGCTCCATGATGCGCTCGAAGCAGATGGGCAGGTAGGGGTGCGTCAGCTGCGCACGGGGACGCACAGGGGGCGCATACAGCTGCGTTTACTACGCGACAGGTTGCATTTGCGCTTCATTTGCGGTCCAAGATGCGCTCCAAGGAGTTTGGCAGGTAGGGGTGCGTCAGCTGTGGGGCACGCGCAGGGATGCATGGCGAACGGGGGCAAGGCACGTCGCAAACCTGAGAGGAGCAAAAGGGGAGGCAGGTGCAGGAAAGTATTCCCCCTGGACCGACCGTCCGCAGTTGCCCCTCGATACCCAACGTCCGTGGTTAGCCCCTGGACCCACCGTGAAGAAGTCTTCAAGTTTCCTCCCTGGCCGCAGCTCGGGATATAGCCGCGTGAGGGAGCGACCCGCCTAGGAAGAGTGGACAGGGGACAGCGCGAGAGGGGAGGGGCGAGGTGGGCCGCAGATGTGGCAACGGTTTGCATCACATCGCTGTCCTCGCCGAGCCCGTGTGGCGTTGTTGGAACCAGGCACAACATACCATAGAGCTATCAACCGCAGGATCACCAGGTTTCACCCACAGCAGCCACGCAACCACCCCGACCCACGCCACCAAGCCAGGCACGCACCACCGGTGCCTGCACCCCCTACCCCACCCACCCACCCCCGCCCACCTGCACCACCCTGCAGGGACACGTGGCAGCCACACAAAATAGCCCCACCCAATCCACCCCCCACCCACCTGCACCACCCTGCAGTCCACATCCACCACCAGGTGGAACGGGAACAGCTGGAACAGGGTGGTGGGGTCCAGGGCCAGCCTGCGGGTACGGCACACGGGGGCACGTACGGGGGTACACGTAAAACGCGAGCAACCCGTACAGGGGAAGAGCACGGCGGGCCACGTGTCAGGCGGTGCCGTACAGCCTCCAGGGCAGTGCAAACCTTGCTACAAGGACGGTAAGTCGGTTCGGGGTCACCCGGTAGAGGGGGCTAGTGAGGGACCAGGGGTGATGCCCTCACTCCTCAGGCCCTAGAAATGAACACAAATGCTCGATCCCCCGCTGAGCAGCTGCGCTGCTGCCCCTCCTGCCGTACCTGCACGTGGCTGCCGTGCTGTACTGCTGCAGCACGCTGGATTGCGGCGGGAAGCGCACTAGCAGCACGTCGTGGTCAGCCACTACCGTCTGGGGGATGCCGCCGCCACCCGCCGCGTCGCCGGACTCCGAAATACCAGCGCCCTGCCGAGGGAATAGGAACCGGAATTGACATCGTTGGCAGCTGAGCTACATTGCTGTCGCGATCAGGACCACACTGTCGTACCGTGGTATGCGTGGCGGGTGGGCGAACAAGCACCGGGAGAACTGGTACGGTGGAGCATGTGACATGACCGACACAGGACACAGCAAGTCACGTGACGACGGAAGGCGAGGCTTGCCCACATGGGGTGGGCTGCACTGTCCAACCTCTCTGAGAGCAGATGCCAACCGACTGCCCTCCGTAATTGAACGGAATCCAGAGCACACGGCGGTGCCAAGGACATGACCCGCGCCCCCCCCCGACCCACGGGCCGCTCGTCCAGCCGCTCGTCGCCCTTGCGCTCCAGGATCTCAATCTCCACGGGCGTATTGTACATCTTCTCGGCAGCTCCGCGGATGAGCCCCACGCAGAATCGTGTAAGGCCGGGGCGCTTGGAGTAGTAGTGGAAGATGCAGGACTCGGGGGTTACCTGGTTGATGAGGGAGCATGCGGAGTGGTTTGGTGCTGAAAACGGAACGAGGGGATACGACGCTTGTTGATCGATGGGGTTAATAGGGAGGCACCAAATAGGAACGGGAAGCAAGAGGGTAGTAGTTTGGGTCTGGGCATGCTGCTTGGCCCAACCCTAGCCCCTCCCCTTAGCCAAACCCGACCCCAACCACCTACACGCCAGCACATGCTCAGGTCCATAGCCTCGGCCCCCAATCCAGCCACATTGTCGACACGTCACGGAGCTCCGAGGCATACGAGTGCATCTACGGTACGATATACCGGAACACATCTAGAAGGACCCGCGAGCTTGCCTCATCTACGCTGAAGGCCGGCGGGGACATCTCCTTGAAGCCGAGTGAGAGGTGCACGTGGAAGAAGTTGAGGTTCTGCATGTGGCAACCAGCAAGCGGCAGCAACAAGCGGCAACGGCGATGTTGGTGAGGTGCAGCTTTTTCGTGCACTCGGAATGGCAGCGCAACGAACAATGGACTTACCGGGCACGCACATGGGGCTGTTTTGGCTGCTACAGTGTGTTACAGCCCCCAGTATGCAGGGGACCATATCCGGAGGTTGCTTCGTGTCGTGGTCAAGTGTGCCACAGTTGCTTTGTTACGCGCGGGTGAGTGTCCACATGCGCACGCCACCGTGCTTACCTGCAGAAATTCCACCAGGTTGCCCCCCATGCTGTTGAGCAGCTTGTCGTAGCCCTGTGGGTTAAAGGACGCGTGGGTTAGCACGCAGCATGGGTGAAGGCATGCATCAGGTTGCCGAGCAGCTTGTCGTAGCCATGTGGGTTAAGGGATGTGTGGGTTAGCATACAGTTGGGGTTAAGGCATGCACCAGGTTGCCGCCCATGCTGTTGAGCAGCTTGTCGTAGCCCTGCGGGACAACGGCTATATGCGTGGGTTAACACGCGTTGTGGGTGAAGGCGGGCACCAGGTGTCCCACCGACCGCAACCACTCGCTGTAGGCCTGGACCCCTGGCACATAGAGCGCTGGTGCGAAACGCCCTGCACAGAGGTTCCCCCGCATTCAACTCCTGGCAACCTCCCATCTGCTATTATTGCCCGTACGAGGGTCCGAGCCCAGAAGCCCTGTCTGCTGCACGCACCTTGCCCTGAATGTAGACGGTGTTGAAGTAGAACCTATAAGGGCACAAATGGGGAAAGTGGGCCAGACAGAGCGGGCAGCTGACTACAGCCATGAACGCTTGGACAATAGCAGGGGCAGGGCGGGGCCAGCGGGGGTGGGACAGACAATGACACGCCTTCATGTTGGCCCTATGTGTGCTGTTGCAAAACGAGGAGTCAAGTACCCGGTGTCCCGTTCCCGCACCCATGTCACGGTGTACCCAGATGTGCCGTGCAGTACCGTCAGAGAGCCACATGGTGCAGTTGCGCTGATGTGCGGCGCACAGCGACACAATGCCCCTGTCATTCCCCGAACGTGGATAGCTGCCCACAGTACCCCCAAAGGCTCTTTAAGGAGCAGACAAGGCCAAACCGCAGTGACAGGAACCACAAGGACAGGGACCCAAACCTTAGGGCGGGCTGGGGTCCTCCGCCCACGTGCACTGAACCGGCCCTAATGCTGAATAGCACCGGTGTACCAGGCTTTCCCCTTAGCCCGCTGCTGCCCACCACCCCCGCTCCCCGTCACCCTAATCAGCGGTAAGACGGTTTAACCGCCAACGACCAACGTGGCGTACGGCACCCACCCCGCGTCCTCCAGTATGTCCTCTAGGTCCATGCCCTGGATCTCCGCCAACGCGCCAAGAGTCCTGCAAGTAATCATTCAAAGCAAGTGCTGATAGCAGCGTATAGAGAAAGAGCATGGCACTGCAGGTGTGCACAGGTTATGCATGCGCTTGTGTTGGCGCGCAGGCGGATGGAGCACGCTGTATAACCGTGAGGTGCCTTGGTGCTGGGGGACGGTGTCCAACATCTGGGTGTCCCCGCGCCGGCCAGGTGAGGCCATACTGCCTAGACACCAGCCGCAGTGAGCTGTCACGACCCGGGGAGCAACAGGGGCATCCAGTTCCGTCCAACATACTTGTAGGTGGACTCGTCGGAGTAGGGGCATGCGCTGACATAAGCGTACTCGCAGGCCGGTCCACCCTTGGCGACGCATGCCTCCCAGACGTCGGTTCCAAAGATATCAATAATATATGCGCGGACTGCGTCATTTATAATGCCGATCATGGCTGCTCTCCGCGATTATTGCGCCAGAATCAGGGGCCGGGCAGAGGCGGGAGCGTGGACCTACTACGCGGCCCTAAGAGTCTGTTACTGCTGCTAAGAATCAGCAGCTATGCTGTGGTCCCATAAAGTGCCCCTGTACAGCTCCAGCGTCATGTCCATCCGCCCTTCCCTCGCTAAGATGCGCTGCTAGCACCACAGATGGACTACTCGCAGAAAGGTAGGTAAGTTTGGTGACGTGGCTGTGCCCCCGCTGTCCGCACGGCCGATGCCAGCTTGCAGGCTCGGACTGACTGCGGTACGTCTCGTCGCGTGTACCCGGCACAGCGCCGGAGAAATGGAAACTCTTTGTATGTCTATCAATACGCTAGAAAAGCTCCATGATGAGACGTATCACTCTGCCAGAGGAAAGGTCGCTGTTGTTTGCGACCGCGATAACCCAACCAAACGCATAAACGTATAGGAGAAGTCAAATAATAACTACAGGCGTCGTGGAAGGGCGGGAGAAACTTGCTCCTCCCTCCCCCGGCCGCTACCCGCATTGCCATGAAACGCCGTGAAACACCCAAGCGCACTTCACAACAGGGAGCTGCTCTGTCACATAGTGCCGAAATTTGCATGCGAACTCCCTGTGGAGTGTCGGGGAGGCAGGTGGCAGCAGGAGCTGGGTACACAGGCGGTACTTGTGCAAAGGACCGGCAAAGGGCCGGCAGGGGAATATCACGTTGGAACAGAACACATGGAGCGCCTGCATAAAGCTTATTTATTTGAGTGGATGACAGGTAGGGGCGGAGCGAGGGTGGTAAATGGAGGGATGTTAGGACAGAAGGGGCGTGGCAAGCACGAACAGGAAAGTTGGATGTCAGCGGACGGGTACTGACCCGTGGTTAGCATTGGGCGTCCATGAGCAGAAATGATGCACTCTGGCGCGCTTTGGTCCCGCCTGGCTGGCTCTGCCTGCCTGCTGGCACGCGGAGGCACGAACGTACGTCGTAGACGTTTCTCCTGCAGCTTCTTTACTTGTCAGGCGTGCGGGACACCGATCTTAGACCGTTAATTCAAAGTACAAGCTCAACATGGGGTTGGGCCGCAAGGGATCAGTCCGTAGTCGCCTTGCGACGGAGCTGCACTTGCACGTTGCAGGGCTCCCCTGGTTCCTTGACTGCTTGTGACTGATCTGTGTTGCGCCAACTGCCAACCTGATGCCAGCCTTGCAAGTAATAGGTATCGATTCATAACCGTTTGCCCGAAGAAAAGTTCAAAGGAAGAGGTGGCTGGCTCCGACCGGTGGAACGTGGAGGCACGGACGTCGTGGGAGGCAAGGTGGGAGGGACGTACGTACGTCGCAACTGTTGCCCCTGTACCTTCACCATTTTCAAGACATGCACGGCATCAATCTTAGACCGTTTAATCAGGATATAAGCTTAACAGGGGGGCCGCAAGGGGTCTGTAGCCTTGCGATGTCGCTCTGTGTGGTCTAGCTTCTCGATTGCTCTCCCCTGGTTGTTTGTCTGGTTGTAACTGATTTGGTGGTTTGTACTGCGCGAACTGACAACTTGATGCCAGCCGTGCGCAATGCCAGGCATCAGGTAAGACCCGTTTCTTCCGAATCCAGCCTGCCCGCCAGCCGTGTGGTATACCGGTACCAGGCTGCTTGACAGCACGTTGTATCTTGTGAACAATGAAGCCCCAGGTGGGTATCCTGTGCTGTGACGCCCTAAACCGGCAGCAGTACTACTGCTCCAACGCCGCCCAGTGCCAGGCAGCGGAAAACTGAAGCCGCGCATGGGGCTGTCAGTCAGTAAGCAACTTATTACATTTGGTGGGCGTGTGACACCGTTGAGCCATAGGGCCCACGTCAAAACATAAGGCATAAACCAGTGCGTTGAGGCACGGTGTGGGATACCACGGGAAACAGACAGAAGCGTCCCACTGTCATCAACCGCCTGGCAGCAGCTCGTGTGAAGCCCGTCAAGCCACAGCAGCAACAGCCTAGTGCACGGACGCGTTACGATTATTTGCTTATTTCGCCAAAACGCTGCAGATAGAGCAAATAAACACCGGTGTGAGAGTCAAGCATCACAACAGCACACGCGCCCCGCCCTCCATTGGAATTGGAGACCAGGAGCAATAGGGATGTATACGCCAACTGGGTGGTACGAAAACCTCCCCGTGGACAATTCGATGGCAATAATGACCCCCTTAGGTACCGTTACCGGAGCCCTGACACGGGTACCAGTCCTTATTGTGGACAGCAAGCAACACACGTCTCCTTCCAGCCTTCCAGGGCCCAAGCCTCATCCATGTGGAGACTGTGCATACTGTGGAATGGATGCAAAAGCGACCCTATGCAAAAGCTACTTGACTATTGACATGAATCACTTACGCGTCCACGCCCCAACCCGCCCAACGCTGACCTGCGCTGCACAGCGTACTACCTACTGGCCGTCCTATGCACAGGGATGAAGGGGGATCGCGCATAAGCCCATACCCCCAGTCGATGGCACAACGCACGCAAACGAACAAAGGTGGAGTCGTCAGGACCAAGTCCTACCGCAAGTGCAGCTCGCAACCAGTGCTGCCGGAATTCCCTGACCGCCCTCTTCACTCGGCCAGTTCGGCCCACCGTGGCCCTTCACCTCATCGTCACTACATACAGAGCTACCGGTGCTGTACGACCAATCTGCACGACTGGTCAGCAGTCCGTTGCAGACGTGTTCACAAAATGCTTCCCCATCATCCTGCTTCTCTACCGCCATGCGCCACAGTGTGTATGTAAGGCCGTTGGCTTTGAGAGCGCTAAAGGACAGAAATTGGCCGTTGGCAGCAACAGCGCCGACGACTTAGGTCAACGCCCGCTGCGCGGCACAGGCACAAACATGGTCTTTCTCTTTTTACCGGACGTCCGCACACGTAAACGCCGGTGATCCGGGGCTGGGCCCTCTATTCACGCATCCAGCTTGCCCAATCCAAAGAGAATGCCGGCGCAACCGTGTGAGCCCCGCTCAGGTGCAAAATGGCCGTCACCTCAAAGCGGGAGCTCAGCCGGTAGCACGGCAACCGCAATATGTACGGACATGCGCACAAACTGGACGCACACTGTATGCCCCATGGGCACTGAGACCGCACGCAGCCCACAGCAACCACGATTAACCCACACACGCAAGCCGTACGGCGATTTGTTTATCGGAGCGCCACGCAAAGGCAAAAGCAGCCCGTGCAGCCCCACCAGACGTTCTCTACCGGGTGAGTTCAGCTGCGTTCAACTGTTGCGAGCGAACACCAAACGACAACGACAACCTGTGCTGCGCACACTTGCCCTGCCGCACCCACTGCCCACCGACCAGCACCCCAGTCCCACCGTGTCGCCCCCCGCCCAGTCGGCTCACGTGCGAACATCAAAGTACTGTTCGTACTCCCCATCCTCCTCCTCCCCCTCCTCCTCCTCCTCGCTCCCCTCCTCGTCATAACTGTCGTGGTACCCTCCCTGGCCGCGCCTCGTCATCCGATGCCGTACATCAAAGTGGCCCAGGTCGTTCAGCGCCGCCGCCGCCGCCGCCACGACGTCAGCCTCCCCCAATGACGTCGTCGACGGCACCACTGCCGTCCTCATTCCCCCACCACCACCGCCGCCTCCACCTCCCTCGCCCAGCAGCCACCCCGCCAGCCCCTCCGCGCTGCCCTCATCCACGGCGTGTTCGGTTGGCGGCAGGCGGCTGGAAGTACGGACGTACGACGTGGCGCCGCCGCTGCCTGCCTGACTCATGCCGGCGGCGCGCAGGGCGTGCGCCAGGGCGCCTCCGGCCCCGCTGGGATCCGCGTACCTGCGAGTCCATGGTTTCCCGACCCGATCAGCGTGGAGCAGCGCGGACATGTCATTGTGGGCTAGAGAGTTCGCCTGCGCCGGGACCCTACATGCCATCATGACGTACACGGTGCGATCCGCACATCCCGCTTCCGCCTGCGGCGCCCGCACGCAGGGCCCTCCTGCACACGTGCCATCGTGGCGACCTCACCTACGTGTACCCACCCCACCCCACCCCACCCCACCCCAGGCCGACTGTTTCCGATTCCGCTTGCGGCCCTGCGGTTACCCACCCCACTCACCACGACATCGGCGCATGCGGTGCGTCCGCCACGTGTCCGTCCTCCTCTTCCTCCTCCTCCTCCTCCCCCCCCTCAATGGTACCACCGGCCACAGCCGCCCGCAGCCGCCGCTCGCGCACCCCTGGCACGCCCGCGCTGGCCACAGCCGCACCTCCCGCGCCGCCCTCGCCCATCCACAGCAGCTGCTCCGCAAATGAGGAGGCGATGTGCGGCCGGCGCGGCGGGTGCGAGTGTGGGGGCGGGGATGCGACGCGCAGGCCGGCCAGCACCTGCTGCAGCTGCGGGGTGGCGGAGTTGATGGCGCGGGAGAGCTCCTCCTCGAACGCTCCGAGGTCAACCTGCGGGAAACGAACGAACGGGCCAAGTAGGGTGGTGTGATAGGCTTGCACCCCCGTTGCATCTTGCGCTGGCATTCCGTTTTTGGTTGATCCATGCGTATGCACCAGACAACCACACCATGCGGCCTAGCCGCGGCCCAGAACCCTTACATGACAGAGGATACTGCATTTTATGGTGCAAGCATAAGCCTGTTGGGCTGGGCTGTGCACGAGCACAAGGGAGTCTTCCATGAAATAGGCCTAGTCCGGTAGCCTCCCTTATGAGAAAGGTTGGGGGCAACCGCAACTGACGACGAGCTATGCACGCAACGACACGGCCAGCGGAGTGTGCACCGCTGCCGCACGGAGGGGCGCACGACTTTCTCCGCCACCAACCCACATGTGCGGTGCTGGTCGGCTTGGGCGGGTACAGGACGAAGCTGGGCGTGCGCCGCCGCCGCACGGGCCGGATGATCCGCTGCCGTACAGCCTCCTCAACCGACAAGCCGTAAATGGACCGCCCGCCATCCGCCGTACCCGTCGCCGGGCGCATCGCGCCCTGTGAAAACAGCGCCGCCACCTCCCTCGGCCGCGGCGTCTCCTGGCCTCCGGTAGCAATCCCACTGACAGCCGCCGCCGCCGCGCCCGCCAGCGGCGGCACTCTTCCGCCGACGTACGACAGCCCGCTCGGCTCTGGCGTACTAGCCACGAGCCCTTCGTACGGCGTTGCCAGCGGACCCTTTACTTGCCGTAGCGCCGAGGCCCCGCTGGCGGGCCACGACATGAGACCGGCCGCACCCCCTCCCGAGCCCAGCCCCACGCCCCTCCCGTCTAGCTCTGCTGCACTCCCCGACCCCTCCGTGCTCTCCCCATCACCGCCGCCGTCTTCCAACCCGGTCGCTGACGACTCCAAATGCCCCGCTGCCTCAAGGGTGTACTCGCTGTGGCTCCGGTTGAGCCGCCGCACGTCCGGCACCTTCGAAGGCGTGGGCGCCTCCTCACCGATCGCATCCCCTCCACCTCCGCCTCCGCCGTCCTCCCCGCGCTTATCGAGTTTTGCCAACTCGCCAAAGAGCCCATCGAAAGACACCTCCACATACTCAGCACTGAACCTCTGCCCCTTCCCAAGTATGCCTTCCACACCCACACCCACGCCGCCCGCCTGCCCCAGCCCCTCGTCCCCGTGCGCCGCCTGCAGCACTACGGGTACCGTACGGCTCACGGGGTCCTGCCGTACATCGCTGCCGTACGGCAGCCCGCCCTCGCCCCGTGGCTCGCTGATCAGCCGCAGCCGCGGGCTGCTGTACGATTGCGGGCTGTCCGAGGCGAGCGGGCTGGGGCACGTGCTGTGCGCGCGCAGTACGGCAGCGATCGCCGCCGCGCCCGTGGAGATGGACCCGGAACGCGCGTGACCGGCGCGTGCGGTAGGTGCGGAGCCGGCGGCGTGGGTGGAGCGGGAGGTTCCGGGAACGGCAGGAGGTTTGTGCAGCTGGGAGGAGTCGGCGGTGATGGCGGCGGCTGCGGCAGCGGCGGCGGCGGCGGCGTGGGAGCCGTCGGCGACTCCGGAGGTGACCAGCAAGGAGCACAGGTGGGCGGCGCTGGGAGCGTCCCGGCGGGACACCAAGAAGGTCTGCGGGGTCAAGGCGGGTGAGGGTTGGAGTTGAAACAAGCAGGCTTTCGCTAATACACATGACGCAACGTGCGAAATGGAGTGTGCACACGATGGAGTGCACACGCTATGAGCCATTACAGCGGTGTATCTAATACGCACAGTGGTGCAGCGTGCCGGTGATGGATTGCGCACATCGCACCCCCCATTGCCCTCACCTCCATGAGTCCCTTGCCCTTGACGGAGATCTCCCCCCGCTCCGTGATCAGGTACTTGTGCGGCTCCTGCAGGGTGGGCGGACACACGACGCGTGGGTAGGGCACGTGTCGGTCGGCACGTGTCGGGCACGGCACGTGATAGTAGCGAGACACGTGGCAGTCAAGGACTCGAAGGCATACCTTCTGCGCACCTAGTCATAAAGGGCACTGTGCACAGCGCATGGCGTTCAAGTGTACATTCCGGGTTACGGTGGAAGAAAGCCTGTGCGGTAAGGGCACGTGCTACACCCGGTAGCGTACGCGGCAGCACAGCATAGTCGTAACAGCCACTATCTGCTGCGCACCTTTATCAGCGCGCGCGACGCCCCGCTGATGTGCACGGACCCTGGCACGCCGTGGGACTCCATGCGGGAGGCACTGCGGTGGGCATGAGGCATGCATCATGTGTATTAGCCCCAGGGTGTGGGTTGGCAAGCGCCAGGGCCGTTGAGCGTGGGTTTGCCTTTGGACACGACACCAATACGCTGGGCCTTGGCCTCAACAGGTGGGCTACTCAGCAAGCCCTAATGACCTCCAGCCCGGTGCACGCGTCAGCCACCCTGGGGTTGTACCAGCAGAGGGCGTGTGTCTTAGCTGTGTGTACGCAGACTCACGTGTTGACTGTGGGTTGTCCGTCGAAGAGTCCGACGACAGGAGCAGCAGGCACCACGGTTGCGATGGGACGCCGAACGGGGGGGGCGAGGGCAGGGGAACGGAAGGCATGCTGGGTCAGTAAACGGACATGTGCCCGTCCGTGCGGCCCCGAAAGCCAAGCCGACGGCTTACATGCGCACGACATACGGCTGCATGTTGCTGAACACCCACGTCGCCTTTCGATGTCTCGCCGCACAGGCTACGGTCAAGTAGACACTACAGTGCTAGCAAAGCGCCGGTTGAAGGACCACGTCAGGTCAGCGCACGCATCTCCAACAACTCTGGTCCCACCTGCATCGCCGAACAGATGGAAGCGCGGCATGCGCCGGCCCACCACTCCGCCCACCACCGACCCGGTGTGGATGCCCACGCGGATTTGGATGGGCGCGCCCTGGTTGGTCTTGACGCGGCTGCGGGCAAAGAACAAGAGCGGAAGCAGACAGCTGTCGGTCATGCTGCTATCCTCAGATACGATTACTTGGTAAAGATAGGGCACACCCACGTGGTTGGGGCACATGTTGGGCACCGCGTGTATTAACGAGACAAGACATGTGCATCACCAGCAGCACCCCATCCACCCACCTGCACACGCGGTGCATGTCCAGCGCGAAGTCCAGCACCATGTCCACGTGGTTGGTGCAGGGCTCCGTCACGTTGGCAACCAGCTGCAAGGGGCAGGGAAAGGGCAAAGGAGGGCGTTTGTCACACAGGTGTTCTCAACTGTTGGCAAATGGCGTGTACATGGCGTTGGCCACCAGCTGAGAGGCCGGCACAGGGCAAAGGAGGTATGGGTCATGTATTCAGCAGTCGGCAAGTGCGAGGCGTTGGCCAACAGCTGGCTAACGGTGGGAAGGAATGGATGCAGGAAAGGCGAAATGGGCAGGCGACTCAAGCGGTTCAAGCAATTTAAGCATTCAAGCGAGTTGTGTGCTTCAAGCGAAGGATAGCTTCCCCCGACCTTGATACGGCTAACACACAAGCATGGGGTCGAACGCTGGTTATCCTTCAGTGCGTTGCAGTTGGTTGCTGGGGGCACTGCATTGCAACAAGGTCACAGACCGTACGAACAGAAACGACCTGCTAACGGTCATGAGCCGTCGAGACTCACCATGTACGCGTCTGGGGTCACGGCAGAGGAGGCGGCGGCAGCCGGGAGTTGGTTGGTAGTTGAGGGAGCACGGTTAGGGCAGGATAAGACATGAGGAGACAGCGGTTAGTGGTTAGAAGGCGTGATCGTGGGCGCGTCAGTGGTTGCAAGCACAAGCGACGAGGTACCAGCACAAGCCGCCAGGCTCGACAGGTTGCAAGGGCAGACCGGGGCTTCGAACAAGCAAAGAGAACAAGTCCGGCGGTATATCCGAGGCGGAGGCCACTGAAGCAAAGCCCCGCAACTCGTGGCGTAGCGCGCAGCCTATGGCGGCGAGTTCCCTTCTGGCCATGACGCACGGCAATCCATGTCGCAGTCGAGACTAATAATGGAAAAAGCCCCTCTGGCGCTTCCGCCTCAGCTGCTACTGCTGCTACTGCGCGGCAGCACCAGTGTCGTCGCTGCCCCCATCGGTGCTGCCATTACTGCTGCTGCTGCGCGGCAGCACCAGTGTCGTCGCTGCCCCCATCGGTGCTGCCATTGCTGCTGCTGCTGCGCGCCGCCCACCTCCAATGGTCTCGACCTGCATGCACAGGACAAGAGGGAGAGGAAGTTCTGCGGAGTACCTTGGCACGTGGAAGGTCAATAGGACACAAGACAGCGCGCTAGGAAGCGGACCCTACCCGGGGCCTGCGCATGTAGATGGCAAATCACCCACTATGCTGCGTCACGCTACCCGTTCAGAGGTGGTTATCCCATGAGGCATTTTTGAAGCCTCTTTCTCGCGCCCACCTTGTACACTTTGGGGTACTTGTCAATCAGGGCGTCGAACTCGTTGTCTGTTGGGACATGCACAAAAAAGAGCACGAGCGAGTCTGCACCTTAAGGATCTGTACTTGAAGGACACACCCTCTCGCACGATACCAAATGGCACCCCATTACAACTTCGCGCCGCTTTGCTTCACCTCCGCCGCCATGGCGTGCATGCCCCTAACCCACAGCCCCCGTCCCTCCCACCCTATCCCACCGCCCCCACAGCTCGTCCAGCATGGTGCACACCTCCATGGGCGTGGTGGTGGTGGTGCATGATGCATGTGTGTTAGCGCAGGTGCACTTGACCCACGGCCCTCCGGTCCCACTCACACAGCTCGTCCAGCATGGTGCACACCTCCATCGGCGTAGAGCCGGCGGAGATGGAGGTAAAGCCCACAATATCTGCAAATTCCGAGACGTCAAGGCGGGTCATGCAGTAGCATTGGACATGTGCTTTGAGCGCAGCGCATGTGGGGTGCATGCAGCTCGCAACACTGACAGGCAGAGCGGCAAGAATGAGGCAGGAAGCGGCATGAACGTTCAGACAGACGACTAGTTCCGCAGCCGCCAGTTTTGACCCCACCTGAGAACAGGATCGTTGCCTGCGCGAGGGAGCAGCGGGAGCAGCAGGGCGGGGCAGGAGGTGAATCAGCAGGGCTGTGTACGACAGCTGGTCAAGGTTCTTCGCACCGAGGATCCCAGCTAGTGGTGTGCGCTGGCTACTCAAGGCCGCGGCCAAATCAGGAACGGTCGCTCACCCATGCTACACGGTGTTTCCAATTTCACTCAGAAGCGCATGGTGGATGCAATGCTGGCCGCCATGCACGTGTGCACCCATAGGAGAACACACTGTTGCACAAAGGCCAGGCACCTCTCATGTGCGCACAACTGGTATGCAACCCTGGATACAGTTGCCTCAGGCACGGTAGGTAGGTACCTACGTGCCCACAATCACAAAATCCCAAAACCACACAAAATATTACAATCAATCACAAAAGCCGTGCCTTTGCTGGACATACCGGTACTTGCATGGGCACATGCAGGTACAAGATGATGTGCATGTGCACATACGCACCTCTGGGTAGGTCTCGGCGGTTGTGCGCTCGCCCCTCCGCAGCTGGTCCGCGATGAAATGCGGGATCATCTGGTACAGCAGCTGCTCGCTTCGCCGGCGCTCGTCCTGTGGGGATAAGCGTAGTGCTGGTAAGTAACAGGAACGGCCTGTGAAGTGCTCTGAGAGCTGGTGGGTCAGGTGCGTCCTGTAGGGTTTCTGGCAAGGGCAGCGCGTGAGTTAGCATGTGCCGTGTGGGAGAAGAATCAATCGGGTACAGTAGCTACTGCTCGCTGCGCGGCCGGTTGTCCTGTGCGGGGCAAGGGGTAAGTGTGCGCCATGGGGTTGCCAAGTTTGCACTGTCAGCCCTGATGCCGGCACACGCGATTGTATCATTGCTGGTCGTCGTAAGGCTCAGGGCCACGGGTGCGTGGGTTAGCATTCAACGTGCGGGAGCAGGATTACTTGGTAGGGCAACTGGCGAACTGGCCTGCTTGTGCCGACCGCCACCTGCGCGCCGAGGCGCCGCCAACACGCCCGGCAACTCATATGCACCAGACTGTTAAGACACAGCCAACACACAGCATCCGCCCTGCCCACCTCCAGCTGTGCGCTGAGTCGCTCGAAGGTGTCCTTGAGCGCGGCCTCCGCCGCCCGCTGCTCCGCCATGAGAACCATCTCACGGCTGTTGTCGAACAGCGGCAGGTCGGACACGTACAGCCCGCACGCCTGCGGAACGAACGGTTGCAACCGCCAACGGTCAACTCTCATAAACGCATACCCAACGGACCACGACCAACCAACACACGCACGTGCATACGCAGGCTAGGCGGGGGCAAGGCGACAGAGGGTACGGGGCAAGCGAGCGGGTGGACTTGCTCCTCATGTTGCTCGGCAGTTCGGAGTTGTTTCCTGCGCATGACCAAACAGACCCGCGGGTCGGCACCCACCCGCATCTCCCCGATGCTGCCCACGCGAGGACTCCCCAGGAACAGCAGCACGGGTTGCATGTGCTCCCCGGGGTTGAGCCGCAAACCCCTGTGTGACACGTGTGAGGAAATGTTGAAAAATGGTGAATAGAGCAGCATGTGGGTGGTGCGCATTTAGCTAGTGGCACCAGCGGACGGGAAGGGAACGTGACACAACTGACATGGCTCACCGAAACGCAGCGAAGCCAATGTAACCCAATATAGATGCAGCATCGCGCAGTACACCGCAAAGCGCTTTAGCTGTCAGGCCGTCTGCCTTGTTGCGTCCGTGCGGTCACGATATATAGCGACATCTATAAAGAACGCAGGCTGACATGCCTCCTACAGCCGTCCTCTCCGCACCCACCTGTGCGGGCGGGCCAGCATTCCGCCGCTGCTGCTCGACCTCCGAGACCCGGTGTGCAGGGCACCTGCCCCCGTGCTTCCTTGGCCCGCCCCAAGGCCAGACCCTGCATACAGCCCCTGAGACGGGAAGCCCCCCGCCGCCCGCCCCGAGCCCCCGGGCGCCACGTGATCCCCGACCGAAGGAGGGGAGGCTCCGCGCGCCTCCCCGGGCTCCGAACCCCGCTTGCGAGCTGCCGGAAGCTGCTGCTGTTGCTGTTGCGTCAGCAGCGCCGCCAAAGCCTCAGGTCCCGTGGGAGGCGTCGTGTGGTGGTGCTGCTGCTGCTGCCCTTGCTCCGCAGGTGTGTTGGCGGCCAGGTGGGGGCAGCCGGTGGCAGCGCGAGCGCGGGGCTGGTGGGAGTGGTAACCGTCGGACGGGGCGGTTATAATTGGGGTGGTGGCGCCCTTGGGCATGGTGAAGCTGTGGGAAGCTGAGGGGGGGCAGGAGGGCCTGCTGCTGCTTGCACGCGACTGCGGGAGAGTGGGGGATAGGCAGTAGAAAGGCAGGCCAAGTATGTAAGTCGACGGGTTGTCAGCCATTCGCTTCTATCAATGGGACTCCCAAGGTGAGTATTCATCAGGTGAGCTACGGGGCGCAGTCGTACGAGCTTTGCTTGCCCTGCCGCTGGAGCCGAAGCCGGACATGTCAACCCCTACGTCAAGACCAAGTTCCGCACTACCACGTCACGGCTTTGTGTTTAGCAGGGTTATTATGTAAGTCGACGTGGTTGATGAACACCCGTGGCAACCCAGCCCGACCGGGGGGGGGTGGGAGTCAAGTTCCCAACTATAAGTTCTAAAAGGCGTCCCGAAAGCATGTAAGCAAGGTGGAGCTGTGGACGAGCAAGAGCAGGGTTGGTGGTGAGGCGTCAGGCACGGGGAGGCAAGCGCAGCCGCCCTAGCCAAGCTCGGGGTGTGGATCGGTGGGGTATCACCCGCGGGCGAGGGTCACCGTGCAAAGCGCCATGGGGCCTCGCGCCAACGTGGGGCAAACGGAAACGCGGGGCGCAGCAGGTGTATTAACTTTGCGACACGCCGCCGCAAGGGAAGGGACGTCGTGCTGTTGGCGAGCCAAAACACAGCAGGATCATGAAATCGGAAGGGATCCAGACGTGGGTCCACCCACCGGCGCCGGTGACAGCTGCAACAACCTCCGCACGGCCTCCGCCGCCCCCTCCACCGCGCCGGAGAAGCTGCCGCCAGCCGCGCGCTCCTCCTCCTGTAACGGGCTGAGCCGGCTGTACAACGCAGCCATGGGGTTGCGGGACATTGCCGTCGCGCTGCCCCCTGCCGTTGCAGCTGCGGGCGGTGTCGCCGCACCCGCAGACGCAAGTGCGGACGCCAGTGCTGCGCCGCTGGAGGTGACACTCGAGGGCGCGCTGGCTGAGGGGATGGTGGTCAGCGCCCCACTCGTGCCCAGGGTGTGCAGGAGGTCGGGGTCCGGCGTCAGCATGTGTGCGCAGTGCACCTCTGTGGGGGGCGTGGGTAACGGGTTAGGTGCTTGCGTCAGGGGAGCTCGCACGGTAGGGTGGTTTCCGGGCGCGGTGAACGTGCAGAGCTGCCGCAGTGTTTGCAGTCCGAAGGCACTGCTCGCCAGAAGACGAATAAAGCCTACGTCATGCTATTCCACCTCATCTCTCTTCCAACATAGCTTCGATAAGGCCCTGTCATGCAGGAGCAAACGGGCCAGCATTTGGGCTTGGTGACCGCGTGTGCCAGTGCTGCCAACTACTCCAGAGCCCATACACACCTCCGGGCGCCCCTGTGGGCATCTGCAGGTAGGTCATCTGTCCCTTTAGCTCCATGCCGTTGATCTTGGAGCGGAACAGGAACACGCTGTCACTTCGCTCCATGATGCGCTCGAAGGAGATGGGCAGGTAGGGGTGCTTCAACTGTAGTTCGAACAGGGCAGGAAAATGGGGGGCCAAGGGGCACGGGGCACACACAAGACTGTGGGCGAACGGCACCTAGGGGGGAGCCGGACCAGCGCGAACGACGACGCAGGACAAAAACTCGCACTGTGCTGCCCCTGCCCTTCCAAAAACCACCCAGCACAACGGAACCCTCCACCCTTGTGCATGCCTGGCAGTCTGTGATTTGGCACCCTGCCAACTGCCAACCACTGCACCATACCCCGCATGTGCTGCCCACCCCCGCCCACCAACTTCCCCCACCTACCCCCACCCCGGCCAGCATTCCTTCCCCTAGCCCCATTGTGGAGACGTCTTTAGCTTCCGGCCCATGCCCCTTCCTGCCTGGAATCGTGGCCCCTGGACCGACCATCGGTGATTGCCCACACGGACCCACCGTCTGTGGTTATCCCCTGGACCCACCGTGAAAAAGTCTTCCAGCTTCCGGCCTGGCCGCAGACCGGGGTACAGGCGCGTGAGGGAGCGACCCGCCTAGGAGGGTTGGGCCAGGTACGAGGAAGGAGAGAGCGGGGGTGAGCAGGCAAAGGGACAACGGAAAAACGACAAAGCGAACGGCACATTAGCGCCACAGCCTTTGTGAAGCGGTCGGGACTACCGGCAGTTTGGAGTGCATGGCTTACTGAGGCTTGTTGGGGCATTCCAGATGCGTGGAATGGCACGACGGCAGGGCGCGCAACGCAGCCCGGGTCGTACAGGGCTCAGAGGAGCGCAACGGCCGCGGCCGCAGCCACGCAACCACCGACGCCCACCTGCACCACCCGGCAGCGGCATGTGGCAACCACACACCATCCAGTCAACCAGTTACCCAGTCCACCCCCCGCACCCCACCAACGCCCACCTGCACCACCCTGCAGTCCACATCCACCACCAGGTGGAACGGGAACAGCTGGAACAGGGTGGTGGGGTCCAGGGCCAGCCTGCGGGTACGGCACGCGTACGGAGAAGACAAGGGGGACGGGCACGGCGGGCCACGTGTCAGTCTGTGCCGTACGGCCTACAGGGCAGACGTGGCAAGCAACGTGCAGGTGCAGAACAGGGCCAGCCCATAGTACCCGTTGACAGAGAGCAGGACACACAGATCCCGGGTCAGGAGGTGTCGGTTGGCCCCCAGGGCAGAAGTGACTACGGTACTTGCAACCCAAGGCTGGCGCCGTTCGCCCTCTTCAGCGCGTAGCAAACCCAAATGCCATTCCCCAGCAAAAACCGCTGCTCCACCCTAGATACCCCCCCATTCGTGCCCGATTCACACCCGCAAGTGGCTGCCGCGCCGCCATGCTCGCACCCTTGGCCACCTCTCATGACCCAGAAACCCAAATGCTCAGCCCTAGCTGCGCCGCTGCCCCTCCTGCCCTTCCTTTCTTTTGTGCAGGTCCCAGCGTTCCGTGCATTCCGGACGCCTTACACGGTTCCCTCCCGGTTTCCTCGCGGTATCCTCGTGTTTACGCGTGTCCCTCCTGCCCCCGGGACCAGGGGTGATGCCCTCATCACTCCTCAGGCCCCAGAAACGAACCCAAATGCTCGGACCCCCGCTGCGCCGATGCACCTGCCCCCGTACCTGCACGTGGCTGCCGCACTGCACTGCTGCAGCACGCTGGATTGGGGCGGGAAGCGCACCAGCAGCACGTCGTGGTCGGCCACCACGGTCTGCGGGCTACACGACGCTCCGCCGCCGCTGCCCCCGGCTTCGCCAGGCTCCGTAACGCCAGTGCCCGCCGCACCCTGCCGGGGAGAATCGGGGTTGAGCCGAGATCGCCCAAAGTTGGTATGACGGTTGTGGAACGCGGGGCGGGCCTTGGGTGCGGAGGTGCATGTGGTGGAGGTGCAAACAGAGCCCCAGGGGGTGCTTTGTGTGCGGACCGGGGACTGGGGGAGAGAGCGGGTGACTTGGCGACGTATCACGACGTCCGCCCGCATGCGACCCACATGTCGAATCCCTAGGTAAGGAGGCAACAAGCCGTCCTTTCACTAAGAGAAAGAGCGTTTACTGATGACCATGAGTACAGACGAACAAGGCTGTGGCCCCCGCCGCCCCGACCCACGGGTCGCTCGTCCAGCCGCTCGTCGCCCTTGCGCTCCAGGATCTCGATCTCCACGGGCGTGTCGTACATCTTCTCGGCAGCTCCGCGGATGAGCCCAACGCAGAATCGTGTAAGGCCGGGGCGCGTGGAATGGTAGTGGATAATGAGGGACTCGGGGGTGACCTGTCGAGGTGGAGGAGAGGGGCGGTGTGGTGATGCGAAGGCCTGAAGACGCAAGTCTGCACACCGACGTGGGCGATAATTTGAAGCCGTGAAACCCCAGAAGAGGAGGGATAAATAGGGGCAGAGGATGGAAGAGGTTTGCTTGGCTAGCCGGCCGTTCGCGGTAACCGCTTGCACTGGACACCGGACCTTGCGCAGGTGTCTGCATGTGACAATACATGCGAGGTGCCTCCGCCAATAGGCGGTGTGGAGTCGTGTGGGCGTATGAGGCACGGGCCGTGAGCATCCCGCGGCACGTGCGTTGGCCTCTGATTTGATGCTAGCTCAAGGACAGCGCACATTCCATGCGTTCCCTGAGTACCAAAAGCCGTGCCCCGCCCCCGCCCCCGCCCCCGCCCCCGCCCCGCCCCCGCCCCCGCCCCCCGCCCCCCCGCCCCGCCCCCGCCCCGCCCCCGCCCCCGCCCCCGCCTCCGGCCCCTAACGCCGGTGCGCAGTCCCACAACCCCTACCTCGTCTACGCTGAAGGCCGGCGGGGACATTGCCTTGAAGCTGAGCGACAGGTGCAGGTGGAAGAAGTTGAGGTTCTGCGTGTGCAGCAACGAACGACGGCAATCATGTTGATGGTAAGGCACGCTAACGCCCTTCTTGCGTACAAGCAGGACCTGGTACCGTGCGTTGTGTGCAGCATGCCCGCCTGGGCACCAAGTAAGCACGGCACCACGGTATACGACATGCAGCACCGAAACGGCATGTGGGCCACTCCATAGCGGAAGCCGTATATCTTGAACGAAACTCGGCATCGTCGATTCGAGCCAGAGCGCAAACAGTGGTCATGAACTGCGCCTTGTCAGCAGCTCAGCTCTATGTTAATTCATGATTTTCCATGCCTGCAGTCAGCTCTATTTGCGTGCCCAAGCAAACGTGCTCACCTGCAGGAACTCCACAACGTTGCTGCCCATGGTGCTGAGCAGCTTGTCGTAGCCCTGTGGGTCAAGGGATGTGTGGGTTAGCATGCAGTGTGTGGTAAAGGCATGCACCAGGTTGCCGCCCATGGAACAGAGCAGCATGTCGTTGCCCTTGGGGTTTAAAGGCGCCCGCGTCCGCCAAAGATACATCGAGTAAGGACACCGGGAGCTGCGTGGATGCCGTATAGGGCCCCACCTTTCGCGAATGCCTCCCTCCTCTGACAGACGTGAACCTTAGCATGCAGACCCACACGACCCACGCACCCTCTGTCAGCCTTAACGCAGGCCTGCAAGTAGATTCGCTCCAACCCAGAAACCCAAACCCAAACGGTTTGGACAAGCAATTTTGCACACTGTGGGCCTCATGCCCCCGGAAGGTACGGTATGCCCAGCAAAGAGGTTCTTCCACTCTCCCCTCCACATGAGCGCTTTCTACCCAGCACCCTTCCCTCCTCCCACCGGTGCAAAGCCCATAGCCCAGAAGGCTTAAGACAGACGTGCCGCACGCACCTTGCCCTGAATGTACACGGTGTTGAAGTAGAACCTGTGGTGCACACAGGGGTGATGATGGGCCAGACCGGGCGGGTGGCTGAGCACATGATAGCTTTGGCAAAACTGGGGCGAAAGCAAGGGCAATGAGGGGTCGGCGCAAACAGGACACACAGGCGATTGCCTGCCCGCTCGCGCCCTGTCGGTCCTGGACACGTGTGCGCGTCGTGCTTCCCCTCGCAACACACATTGCGCCCTGCAACCCGCGCCACATGGTGGCCGCTGCACCAGGCCTGCTCCATGCTCCTGCTGCCTCCTTTCCTCCATTGTTCGTCAAAGCCCCCTTGAAAAACGCTGTTCCGCAAGGCCCCCCATGGCGTGCACGCGGCCCCTCGTGCCTTCCCTCGTGCTGTTGGGCAGACCCAAAGCCGCGGCCGTCCATCTACGCGAAGCACTGCGCCCGTGCGCTGCTTCCCCTTGCCCACGTCCTACTGAAACCCTTAGCTCCCGGCACGTGCCGACAGGCTGGATGCGTACAGTAACCGGTGGTAGGGTCACCAGGACCATCGGGTCACAGGGCTCAGCAGAGATATCGAAGGTCAACTTCCCCGCCCGAAAGCCCCCAACGGCACCCACCCCGCCTCCTCCAGTAAGTCTTCAATGTCCAACGCCTTAATTTCCGCCAATGCAGTGAGAGTACTGCGGAGGGTTGCATTCGGCGGCCATTGTTAACGGAAAGCCAAGGTGTGGTGTTCAGCTTTCCGGGCCAAGTCTGCGGTGGTGCGAGACCGTTGGAGTCTTGGAGACCCTGTGTGGCCCGATACGGCATGCGGTGTTGTGTGGGCGGGTGCGGCAACAGCAGCATAGCCGCAAGATAGGGTGCAAAAGAATGGTCCTCAGGACGTAGGCATGCTGTTGCACAGCCTCTTCGGGGTACTGGAGGGTAACGTTCGGCACCCGCAGGTCACGGTGCTGCTAGGGCTACGTGGGATCGACGGCCGGGCACCCCTGCGCCTGCCCGCGTCGTGCATCACTACCCAGTCACAAGCAACAATGAGCCTTCAAGACCCCGGGGAGGGTGGAGGGGTCATTCGTTAGCGCGGCTTACTGGTAGGTGGACTCGTCGGAGTAGGGGCATGCGCTGACATACACGCGCTCGCAGGCTGGTCCACCCTTGGCGACGCATGCCTCCCAGGTGTCGGCTCCAAACGTATCAATGACATATCCTCGAATTGCGTCGTTGATAATGCCGATCATGGCTGCTTTCCACGCTTTCTAATGTGGCCAGCAATGGTAGTCTCGGAGAGAGCGTGGCGGAGCCAAGTATGTTGGCCAAGGGTGTTCGGATCGTTAAGAGTCAGTAGTCAAGCCAGGTCCAACGAGGGCCGCTGTACAGCTCCGGCGCCATGTCCGTCCGGCCGTCCCGTTGGATTGGGATGCGCGGCGACTGCCTCTACTCCAAGATAAACAATAGCTTCTAGACAGGACATGAGCCCGGTCAAGTGCCTGTGCACCCCATAGCCGACGACCTGGCGTCTAGGCTATCGACTCTGCTACTCTCCCCTCTTCACTTAAGGCTCCTTTGTTGTCATCATCACACTCTTGTTGTATCAATGCAGCATTGTGTTGCGTCTGCGCTTCCAGTGTTACGTGCATGTACGGTGTACACAAATACGCAAATACGACATTGGCAGGTTCGTTTGCTCCGCCGGCCGACGCATCCACGCAGGCAACCGGCATCCAGAGCGGCAGAGGAGGTGAGGAGAGTCTTCGTGCACCTACACGGGAACTTATCTCGAATAGCGGCGTCGAGACCTCCTGTGCAATTGCCCTGGCCTGGCCGAGTGCCCCGAGGCTGTGAACCGTGTCGTCCGTTTCTCCAGCGGTGGCGAAAAATAGTTGAAGACCTCTTGGCTGTCACGCCTGCCCTCTTCCACACTTCCACCCAAAGCACGCTCCGAAACCCGTCTTAGTTGCAAGCTGGAATGAATGGACGCAGCATACATTTGAAGTGGTTGCCGACGAGGTTTTCTTGCCACTGCAAGTGATCACCGCCCGCTGTGCAACGTGCTAAACGCCTAAACCCACTTTTCTTTTGCCCCCACTCGCGCTGCAAGCGCAGTGCTGAACCCAACGTTGACAATACTGACTTCAGCAGTTGCCTAGATACAGCGCAATAGATTATTATGTAAGGAGAACAGTACGCCGGCGCTTTTCGGACTCGCGATGCTGGCGGCATAGATGGCGCCGATTGGCTCATCAACATAATATACACAGATACCAGCAAGAAATGAAGCTGTGAGTCCACAAGGGGCCCCATCACCGCCTTGTGCCAGAGGACTAGGGGGGGTGCCAGGGGCTGAGGCCACATCCGGTGTCACTCCGCATGAGCGGTGGCGCAAGCGCACCGTCTTTCCTGTCCCTGGCCCCTGGATTTGCCGTTCGGCTGGTACCTGCATCTGGGTCGAAATGCCGTCCTTGATGCGCTTGGCATCTGCATGTCCATACCCGTGCGCATGTTGGTCCATTCCCTCAGGCTGCAACCAAACGCTGGCACCATCACCAACAGCGAGCTGATCCAGGTGCGTACTTGTGTGCACCACCGAAAGGAGCCGCTGTAGCCTCCGTGTGCAGGGCCTAGAAGCAACGGCCGCATGGGAAATTACTCCGGAGGCCGTGTGCAGTCGGTGCCGTGGCATAGCGCGCGTGACATTGGGCACGTGGCACGAACCGGTGCGGCTAGCGCAGACCACGACCCCACCAGTTGATTATTATAGGCCATCTATACGGTTGTAATTCTGTGATGCCCTCTGGACACACAAGTGCTGGTCGGTCGGGGCTCGGCGCTGGGGGTTGGGGCCAAGACCCTCTTGCCCTTGGGGCCCCCGGACCCTAAACCCTTAATCCACATGCCCCCGTCCTCGTGAGCCCCCGACCCACGTGCTCTCCAGCGCTACCAACGGGGAAGCTGCTGTGCTTTGGTCCAACGAAGAAGCCGCTTATCGTTTGTCGGCACTGCATCGCCACGCTCAAGATAACGAAGCAGAAGCACCTCAAACATGAGCGTCTGTTGGTGTACAGGTGCTGGTGGATCGGGGTGCGGACGGCACGGGCAAGGCGCTCATTTCGGAGAAGCTGGTGGGTGCTAATGATTGAACGGGGCGGCGTGGGGATAGCAGTACGGTAGCACGGAAGGTGGCGGGTGCTGGTGTTGTGGTGGTGCAGTATCTGCGCACCGGCAACAGTGACCAATAGTTGAATCCAATGTCGCGAGCATGGCAGCTTAAACGGCTCCTACAGTCGTTACCGGGACTAGCAGGCATGTCGTAGCCAGGGGTCAGGCATGTCGTAGCCAGGGGTCGGGCCGAGTCTTACGGAGACTAGCGGCCGTGTCATAGCCTCCCCTGGTGAGGCCTTGGGGGGGGGGGTGCGCACACCTGCTGTGCTGTGCCTCACGCCCGCCGCGCCCTGCACCGCCTGCACGCTCGCAGGCGTCGGACCCGTCAGCCTCTTGAAGCCGTGTTTGAAGTACGACCCCCTGCACACCGAGTCCTGGCTCGCAGAGCACTTCCTGTACTAGGCCCGCACCGCCCCGACCTCCCTTGCAGGCACACGGGTTCTTTGCCCACCAAAACCTCAAACATCAGGCGGATGGCTCAAAGCCCCTTGCTTTCGTGCCGATACTGCGTGTTTTACCACTGCCCCGCCCCGCCCCCGCTCCCCTGCAGGCACACCAGTACCTCATCCACCAACCCGTCAAGCAGCTGTCCAACGCACAGCTGCAGGCATTCTTCGACGTGCTGCAGGTGCGTCCCAGGAGGTTGCGGTTGTCCCTGTATCACGTGGAACACCGCAACAGTGGCCTGTGTGCGTGCGTGCTTGTTTTATCCCCACGTGTGTAGACATGCCCTTTCGTGGCAATGACTGCAAAAAGCGAAGTCGGTTCTCCACGTGTGTTTCGAGCTTGATGCAACCCCCAGCCAACCAGCACACCGCCGCACCCGGAAGAATGTGCGCCCCCGCCGCCGACAAGCTGACCCAGATGGCCAACCTGGCCACTTGACCTGTACTACATACCAATCTGTCCAATCACCATTTCTCCTTGGAGCAGGCAAGCACGTCAGCGCACGCCATAGTTGCTTGATTGTTACGCCCTGTCTCGTTGCGTTCCCCGCAGCCATACAAACTGACGCGCGGCGAGCTGCTCCAGCTGGTCAACCTGGGCCCCCGCACCGCGGTGGAGGTTTTCCTGGTGGTGGCCGACTGTGAGGCGCGGCTGGGGGACGACGGAGTCGATGCGGTCCTAGCTGCCGTGGAAGCGCACGTGGCGCGGGATATGGAGGGAGAGCAGGACGGAGGGGCAGCTGGCGCGGACGGCGACGGGGCGGTCATGGAGTGAGCAGCATTATGCCACAGGAGTTGCCGGTCGCAGCTGTGGCTGTACCGAAGCGAAGGAAAATGGCGGAGAGGTGATGCTGGCCGTTCCTGGTGGGGACGGACTGTGACGCGTGGCTGGGGGACGACAGACTGGATGCCGTACTCTCTGCGGTTGAGGCACACGTGGTGCGGGAGGTGGAGGGGGAGCAGGACGGGGCAGTGGCTTTGTGGGGAGACGGTGCGGCTATGCAGTGAGAGTGGTGAGGATTTTCCTGGTGATACTACCGGTTCGCAGCTTGCAAAGCCCTGGCGGGCGTTGGGTGCGGCGTATGCTGCACGTCTGGTGGAGGGAGAGCAGGACTAAGCAGGAGGGGGAACGGGGAGGGCGATGGGGCCACCGAGTGACTCACAGACCAGAGAGAACCGTCTGGGGCGCCGCCGCCGCCTCTCTGGGAGCGGTGTGCGCAGCACCGATTGTGGGCTGGGTTGGCGGAAGCAGGAGCGCGGGAACCCGCGAGTAACCGCGTTATGTAACTGCAGTGGAAGCTGAAGGGAACACGTGCATCAGTGGGCAGGTGGGGGGCGGCCGAGGGCTGACGGCTGAGATGTGTGTCTGGGCTCTGGGGCCGGGGCTGGAGGCGTGGCGGACTTGGTCGACGCGTGACTTGGACAGGGACTTGGACAGGGGCTGCTGAGTGCGTGAATCGGTGTGTGAACTTGGCTGGTGTCAGTTGGGCATCCCCAGGTTTCGGGCCTCCTCGACCCGTTGGTTGCCTTACGCGTCACCAGCAGCCCGGCCCCAAGATTGTTTACTGCTTGCTATTAAGTGTAATAAGTGATCTTTGCGAGACTTGCGTTGACCGGTACTTGAAGATGGCTCGCGGTTACGGTTAGCCTACCCCCGCCCCGTACACAGCTGCAACCTGCCTCGAGCTGGACGAGCGATCCCGTCCTTTGCCTGCCAGTTTTATATGGACATGTCACCTCTGCTTGGGATGCAGAACGCATTTGGACTTTTCGCCGCGGCGGCCTTTCAACTTCGGTTACACGCGAACGCGAATGATGGGAGAAGTGAGGTGGCGTAAGCTGCAAGGCACATAGTAGAATATTTATCACGGCATGGGAGCGATGTTTCAGTTCGCAGCGTTTACAGGGACCTAGGCCTGGCGGAAGCCCATTGCAGCGGAGTCGGCAACGTCGGCAAACGGCTATCGCGCAGCTTGGAACAGATCCAACATAGCTTCCAATCTGGAGGTTAACAGATGATCGCGCGTAAGGTCCAGACCTTAATGCGCAACTGCAACAGCGCCATCGCGCTCACTTGGCTCTTCACAATGAGTTTTTGCCCCCTCGGCGGGAAGGCAGAGACCTTACTTCCTCCCTTTGACAGTGGAGTAAATCCATTCGGTCCTCCATCGCTACCTCCTCATGCCAGTGCGGCCGCCTCCAAGCAGAAGGATGTGGGGTTAACCCTTCCTCCATCCGTCCCTTCCCCAACCCCAGCCCAAACCTTTGGTCAGCCCTCCCCCACATCCCACCCCGAGCCCCCATTCTTTCCAAATCCCCCGGACACCCTCCCTCGTCCCGCACCGCCACGCTCCCAGTCCACGACAGCCCCGCTACTTTCTACCTTTCCAGCATCACCAAGCCTCCTGCAGCCTCCGCTCGACCCTTTCGAGCAACCGCCTGTGCTGCCGCCGTCGCCGCCCCCTCCCCCGCCTCCCCAAACGCCAGATCCGCCCCCGGAAACACTGCAGGTGCCCAGCTGGTGCGTGCACGAGGGCGTGGGCGGGCCGTGCAGTGTTGACCTGGGAGTGCTGACCAGCTTCCCAGGTGGACTCAGCACCGACACGCGAAGGTGAGGGACTGCTAATACGTGTGGCATGCCCCCACCTATCCTGTGACACGACAGACCGCGTCGGGGGGACGTGCATCATGACCCTGGTGGTATCAGGGCAGCTCCCATGCATGGGTGGTAGCGTCTTTAAAACACAGGCCAGCGCCGTTCCATTGTCGCAGCCTGGCCCTATCCCATCGATCCTGTCCCATCCTTGACCACCTTCATCCCCTTCCAGGCTTCTGGCTGCTGTTGCCGCTGCCGCCTGCGACCCCGAGCAGCCGACGGGCTGTCCTGCGAGCTGGCTAGAGGACACCCCTGACGTGAGTCCTGCTTATCGGCTCTGATGAGCACGTGGCGACGGCGTGGCATGGGCTCCCGCCACTCCAGCACCAGGACTCCGTCCCATGGCCACGGCGTGCCGCAATGGGCACACATTTGACCCTGCTAAACAAAAAACCGTGACGTGGTAGAATATAACTTGGTCTTGGTGGTGTCCCCCGTCGGCTCCAGCAGCAGGCACACAGAGCTCGTGCGACTACGCTTGATTTAACGTACCTGACTGAACTCACCAGGGCGCACATGCCAGAGGGTACTACACTTACAGCAGCTGCATTGCTTACACATGCGCAATCAGGTGCCCGTACTACAAATGGAGGCTTATCATCTGTACGGTACGCCAACCCGGCCCCTTCGTGTCCCTTGAGCGTCCTCCTGCTCGTCACGTGCCGCACTGCTCGTGCACGCGTGGCCACAACTCCCACGCGGGAAGAGTGCTATGACATCCGCTGCTTGCCCGCCGCGACCCAGTCACCCGCGCGCCCTTCCCGCCCGGCCTGCACGCCCACAGTGGATGCGCGGGCGGGCCTACTGCCCCGAGTCCCGATTGGACCAACTGGTCACGTGCCTGGCCCGAAGCGACAGCGAGCAGGCATGCGGCGGGGTGGCCTCCGGCGGTGGTAGCAGCGGTCCGGGCAGTGCAGCTACTCCACCGCCACCGCCAACGGGTGATTGGCCATGTGTGTGGACCGACCAGACGCTGCTGCGTCCCTTGTCATTACCAGCCTCGGCCGCGGCGGTTGACGTGGCGGTTGATGGGCCCGCACGGTTGATGACGGCGGTGGCGGACGCTCTCATCGCCAACTTCGCCTTCAGCTACAGGATAAGGGGTGCGTTCAGCGAGTGGTTTGTACCTGTCTGCCCCTTCGCGCCACTAGTACGCCAACGTTCGGCTACCAGAGACACCGGGCCTGGCAGCTTGCACTGTCAGGTGCCGTACTGTCAGGTGCCGTACGCCGCGAGCTGTTGGGAACATCTCGTGGCCTGCTTCCCACCATGTTAGGGCGCTGCGTGAGGGGGCTGGGGCGCTGGCCAACCGCCAACCGCCATCTGCCGTACGCGCTCTGTGCCTCGCTTGGCACACGCGCGTAATGAGGTAGAACGCCAACGGATCTTGCCCCTCCGTCTGGCTGATGGTTTCCCTGCTGCTGCTGCTGCTGCTGTTGCTGCAGTGCCTGCGGCTGTGGGCAGCGAGGGGAGAGCGCCTTACTCCTACTGCACTGCCAAGTACGTACACGGCAGTTGAAGTCATGGGCAGCGTGGTCATTCCTTGAGAGCTGATGCGTGACGGTTTACTGGTCAGACAGCGTGAATTACTCGGTAGTTGCTGTTTAGTCCTTGAATGACACAGGCCGAGAGTGCAGCAACCTCTCAAACCGGGACCGAGGTAGCCCTCCCTTTGCGGCTGTGGTTGCGGCGTGCTGTTAGTTCAGAACGGTGCCATGTCGCCCCATGCCGTCATTCAACCGGTGTTTGGCATTGCAGGTGGACGCTGAACGAACAGTTCCTCAACAACACCTTCAACAGCTACACAGGATGGCAGAAGGTGAGGGGCAATGGGATGAGGGATGCACCGGGCAACAGACTAGCAGACCTAACCCACAGTGGCCACCGCAAACACCTGGCAAGTGCAAATGTCCCAGTCTTCTTGCCCTCGGTCTGCATTGTGCACCATCACCATCGTCACAATCATCGAACAGGCCAGCATGCGAGCCTTGTTGGTGCCATACGCTGCTGTTTGGTCATGCCTCGCCTTCCGCCACGACGTCCTCAACGCACGCTCTGTGCCCCAAGCCCCCAACGCTCGCTGTCCATAACCAATCCCTGCCCGTTTCCGCGCAACAGGACGACCTGCTGTACGGCACCAACGGATCAACCCGTATGGAGCGCAACACGGGCGGCGCCGTCGCACTAGCCAGCCGAATGGGTCAACAGGCCTTCACGGGCACCTCGTGCCCAGCGGGCAGCAAATTCTTTTGGTGGAGTGCACGCTGCACGCGTGCTAAGACACAGGAAGAGTGCCCGCCGCAGGTGGGCTCGGTGCTGTGCGCATGGAGCAGCGCCGCCGCCACGTGCCGGCCGGTGCGCATGGATGCGTTGGGAGCGTTACTGGACGAGCAGGGGACCGACCCGTGGGTCAGGCGGTTCAGAGAAATGGCTGCCACGTGCCGCGGCGGCACTGGCGGCGTCGATGCTGGCAGCTTAGCAGCCACCGATGCGGAATGTACGGCACGCGGCATGCCGTACGTCTTCAACCGCACGCGCATGGTGGAGTACGGCAGCCTCACGCCCGAGCTCTACACCTCTGGGACGCCGCTGCCGCCCGAGCTTCCACAGCTACCGCCGCAACAGCCGCCTACCGCCCCGCTGCAACCATCCCCATCGCCCTCTTCCTCCCGAGACTCTCCCACAGCCTCTCGTCCCCCTCGGCCGCCGACGGCACCCCGCGGCCTCAGCGTACGCGCGCCAGTGGCTGCCCCTATGCCGCGCCCTTTAGGCCCACCGCAGCCCCCAGCGCCGCCACCAGCACCGCCACGGCCGCCGGACATACCGTACGCCCCGAGGCTGACCCGTGGGTCAGAGAATTCCAGCCCTTCTGCAAGCAGTAGCAGGTGGCACATGGGCCGGCAAAGCGCGGTGCTGGTGTCGCTGGCGTCTTGCCTGTCGGCGCTGTTCCTTGTACTTCTTTAAGGTGTCGGACGATTACTGATGGCGGCAGGGCAAGAGTGATGTACTAGGACTGCCAGGCAACAGCACTCGGGTGGCAACCATGAGGGTATTTGAGGTACGGTGTGCTTATGAGCGCACTGATAGGATGGATAGCGCCCAGCGTAGAGCAGGATGTCGTGTCTGCAGGCATATAAGGTTGACCGTGTCCACTCGACTCATCGGCTTGTCGAGGCGTGTACCGTACGTACGTGCGCTGTGGCCAGGCAGGAAATAACATATCCTTGGTCAAGGGCGAAAATAGCATAATAGTTAGAGACTGTGGACACATGTACAGTAGGCACTAGGCAGGGCGTGCGCATCGCAGGTGGCAACAGTTTAGTAGCGGTTGCATTCAGATCGGCATGCATGGATGTTTGGGCTTTTCTCAGTGAATTGGACCATCAATCGCGAGTACGGTACCGGTGTTGGATGTGCATGCATATTGACATGCGTTCGTGAAGCGTGCGGTCTTTGCGGTAGCTCTAAGGCGGCGGTGCCCTGGCAGGCATGCAAGGGCTTTGGGTAGCGGATGTCAGCGAGGGGAGCTCCCCTGGCCTGGTGGATGCTCTTTTTTCCTTCGTGAGAAGGTTACAGGCTCTTGTTTGCCAGCTGCACTAGAGCCCAGGCGTGCCGGCATTAACTTTTATATTTCATTATTCGGTTGTGAGAGCTGTGCATGCACTTTACCTCAAACTGCGCGGCTGCTTCTTGCAACAGTATGAAAGTGCGGTCTTGCAAGTGCAATCAGCACCGTTTTGCAAGCCAATGCCACGCACACCTGCATGCGGCGGTTATGGTGACGTCAGCAAGCGCCCAATTTGAATGCCCCAACAGCTCGGCCAACGTGGTCCTTCAACTCGTCCATCATGCCCTGAGTTGCTGCACATTGTGGTAGCCTCGCCACGTGCTGGGTGGCCGGGGGTTGAAAGGAGAACCCCGCACGCCCGCAGGTCCTTTACCAGCCCTCACCGGCTGGCCAAGGCAGCGGGCACACCAGGTGTGGGGGTGGCAGCTGGTGCCACGTGCCAGGCTGCCAGGTGCTTGCAGCCATGCAAGGCATCCCATGCAAGCCTTCCTCCATCGCACGCAGGGTCGCAGTCTCACTGACGCAGGCCGCTTGCCCTGCTCGTCGTTGCTTGCCCAACGAGGGCCGTGTTCTCCCCTGGTCTCCGCCACTGTGCAGCAGTATCGGGTGTTGGCGAGAGCGTGGGGGATGGGGTGCTGGGCTGCCCTCCCTGGGCCTTGGACAACGACACCATTTCACATCCATATGCCTGCGAATTCACCAACGGCATGGCTTCAAGTGCTGTGGCCCAATGTTCCTGTCGGCCCCAGCCGGCCAAATCCTGAACCGCTCTGTAAGACCGGGGAGAGCTCCCTTGAAATGACCCGTGCCATACCAGGGCCAGGGGGACCCCGCCCAACACGGCCCAACCCCTGCTAGCCCCCTCCCGCCCAACCCCTGCCTCCCTGACCACGGCACAGCCACAGTCCATGCAACTGCCCTTCCATCGCCACCGTTCCAGACCACCACCTCCGTGCGCTCGTAGTGTTTCTGCTGCGCCTGTGTCTCCCGCCGTACATGCCGGTACGGGTATTCCCAGGGGAGCTC
The DNA here is from genome assembly GCA_036984285.1 of Chlamydomonas sp. KOR1. Taxonomy (NCBI): domain Eukaryota; kingdom Viridiplantae; phylum Chlorophyta; class Chlorophyceae; order Chlamydomonadales; family Chlamydomonadaceae; genus Chlamydomonas; species Chlamydomonas sp. KOR1. Next base: position 232,895 of record BQMZ01000339.1, read on the forward strand.
CCCTGGGTATTCCTAGCGCTGACCTAGCGCAGTTCAAAACCACCATGCGCCGCACATTCCACACGTGCGCACTCCGCACGTGGGCTCCTTCACCACCGCCAAAACGACATCCACGTGCGCTTTGCCACACACGCTTAGGGCGACATACACGCGCAGCCCTTGTGCGCCCTCCAGCCACACACGCCCTGCAGGGCCTCCCTGCTGTGAGCCGGCTCTGGGGAGCGGTGTGGCAGTGTCAACCCGCACAACACGCTCTGTTCAGCTCCCTTGCATAACCCTGCAACACCCTGAAGTCGACCTACAGCAGCTACATGGTGGCACCGCGAGTGCTGGCGGCGCCGCACAGCTATGCCTGGGTGCATTGCATACTAGCGCTTTCCGTACGCGAACTGTACGGACCTGCATCTCGTTCCTCTGGCCCGCTACTGCCGCTCTGTGCACCGCCTGCTGGTTCGTGCCTTCCGCCACACACACGAAGGCAACCGCACCACCTGCACCATCCCATGGCCGTGCGTACCGTAGCACCACCTCATAATCCACAGTGCGGAACTGCATGATGTTCTTCCTTTTAGTCCACAATGCGCACCAGCAACTTGATAATCTTTCTTAGTCCACAATGCGCACCAGCATCTTGTTCTTCTTGCCCGCCGCCAGCAGCAGCAGGCGCCCCTCGATCAGGTCCTCCGCCGCCACCACCTGCGTCTCGGAGGTCACCTTGGCGTTGTTCACGTACACGCCGCCGCCCTTGATCAGCCTGCGACCGAATGAAGGAGAAAATGTATATACTACTGCATATGTTGCTTTTCCACGTTGCAATTGGCCTTGCACGCAAGAACTGCTCTCCTTGCATCGACGACTTGGAACGGGGGACCGGTCAGACTACTGCGGTTGACAGTGGTCTGTTGGTCCCCGGGAACCTGCAACTCATAGGCATAGCGTGCCCGTCAGTGATACGGTATCGCCAAGGCGTGCCTACAGCGGTTGTCGGGTGGCACTCACTTTCTGGCGACGAGGGCTCGAGAATGGTCCCTAGCTGCCATACCTAGGTTACATGATAGAAGATATAGCGGAACATACAACTTATTCCGCTCTACAACGTCACGGCTTCGGTATTAGACTGGTACATATACAACTTATAACGCATGGCAGCTGGCACTCACTTCCTTGCGGCGCTCTTGCTGGGCTGCAGCTTGACCGCCACCATGACGTCAGCCAGCGGCACGCCCGCCACGGCGGCACGTGGCAGTACGGCAGACGGCGCGTCGCCCGCCACCGTCTCCAGGGTGGCGGCGTCCAGCTGCGTGGCGGCGCCGGGCTTGAGAGCCTGGCGGCGGAGGCAGAGGGGGACAAGGCATTCAACTTCTGTGGCCAGAAGAACTAACGGTAGAAACAAGAAATGTTTGTTGTCAGAGAAGTCGGTTTTGGAGTGGGCGCTGTGGCTGGCGGAAACACTGCGCAATTGCAATGTACAGCTGGCGTTCAGAGGGAGGTAAAGGGTTCTGACTTGTGTTACCTCCTCCGCCAGCCGCCCCAGCACACCGAGACAGGTGTATTAACAACCGAGCTAGGCTAACCCACACGCACCTCCGTGGCCTTGAGCGCCTGCGCCAGCCCCTCCTCCCCGTGCACGAAGCGCGTCACCTCCTCCGCCAGCCGCCGCTGTGCGGTGTTGGGCACGTAGCCGGGGGCGGACATGGAGGCCTCGATGGCCTGCACCTCCTCCATCGGCAGGAACGTCAGCATCTTGAGCAGCTTGATCACGTCCGCGTCCGTCACCTGCAATCAGCCAAAAACCAGACAACAACAAACGATGAAACATGTCGAAGTCAGGGCAACTAGAAGGGACAAAGCAGTGGACAGCTTGTGGTGCAGTCAGCAATTGTATTGCGTTCGCGTGCGTGACCTGCGGAGAAATAAGAGCACACGTGGAGTACGACCAGGTAAACAACAAGGAGAAAAGAGTCCTGGGTGACTGTGTTCATCACCGTCGTGCAGCATCGCAGAGTGTGCTGGTACGGCAGGATTGTAGGGTACCCGTAAAGCGCCAGGGAACCATGTAAGGCGTCAGGGAACGGGTGGGCGGGTTACGGTAGAGCAGTAGGGTGGTGGCCACAGTGTGAGGCCGCCGACGGATCAAAAACCCTCTGCCCACGTGCAACAGGTTCTGGCAGCCATCTGATGCAAAAAGGACAAGGAGCTGCACCCACAAAGTGGTCTCAATGCAATCTCGGCCATATGACCCCATTCCCACCTGGAACAGGTACTGGTAGAACTTGTAGGGCGACAGCTTCTCGGGCGCCAGCCAAATAGCGCCGCCCACCGACTTGCCGAACTTCCGGCCCTCGCTGTCGGTCTGGGGACACACGTACGACAGGGGTACGACAAGCGGTTACAGCGGTTGCACGGACGGGCACGTGTGCGGGGGCGTTGGTGCCCGCAGGCCAAGGGCATGCGGCACGCGACCCTTACTGTCGGTCTCGGGGTGCACCGTACGGGTACGACAACATGATAGGTGCAGTTGGGCTCACCGCAACGCAGGGCACGCAGAGGACAAGTCCATACTGCTGTTGCCTGTCAAAGCACTGTATAAAGATGGAGGCTCCTGGAAGGTGTCCACAAGTAAACATGTGCATGAACACTCCGCAGATGTACGCACCAGCTGCGGGAAGGTGAGGCCGTATTCTGGGCGGTTATCCACACGTCGATGTGCATGGGCATACAAAATTACAAAAAACAATGCAAGCCCACGACCGGTAAAAATGCAAGGACACGCACCAGCAGCGGGAAGGTGAGGCCGTAGCATGCTGGCGGCTCTCGGTCCTCCCCTCCCAGCAGCCGCCGAATGAGGTCCGTGCCTGCCGTGATGTTACCCCACTGGTCGGAGCCGCCAATCTGCGGGGAAAGCAAAGCGAGGCACGTGGGATGTGAAGTGTATGGCGGCGGCATTGAACCGGGGGAAGGTGCATGTTGCCGTGATGTTACCCCACTGGTCGGAGCCGCCGATCTGTTCAAAGGAACACGAGCAAGAACAAAAGTTACGCGGTCTTTTCGTTTCTGGCGGCGGGTTTGGAAGCGGTGTGTGCATGAAGGAATGATGTTACCCCACTGGTCGGAGCCGCCAGTCTGCGGGGAAAACAACGCGAGGTCCGTGACATGCGACGTGTGTGGCGGCGGGTTCGAATGGGGGGGCAGGTGCATGTTGCCTTCATGTTGCGCTACTTGTCCCAGCCTCCAATTTGCGGGGCAGCAAACAGGAAGGCAAACAAAGAAGCGCATGTGCTTACCCAGGCCTTTTGAAGTCGGGGCTTGGTCTTTGCTGGAGATCACAAGTCACTGTGCATGAGTGTACGCTTTCGCGCAACGCATACCCGCTTGCGACTGCGCACCGTCCTCCCTGCAACACTGCCACAGCCGCCAAGCTAATACACACCCGCTAACCCACACCCGCAAGCCCACACCCACCTGCACCCGCACGCCGTGCTCCCTGCACAGGTGCACGAAGTCGAAGCCCTGCAGCAGCTGGTAGGTGAACTCCGTGAAGCTGATGCCCTGCTCCGACTCCATGCGCGTGCGAACCTGCACATATGAAGTACAGGCACAGCATGTGTACCAGTCTACGACCAAACTCGTGACGTTCTGGCACGGTATAGTACGGCACGAACACGTGCTCGCGCTTCATCTGTGTTGTAGACCCGGCCACGGCGAAGCATCCCGAGTTGGCAGCAAGCTTGCATCGGGGCATACCCGGGCATGCACTTGCGAGCGCTCGGTCGCGCATGTCATTCCAGTGCGGCTTCTTCAGGCAGCAAGCCGTCGCCCCGGCATACCCGGCCGTGCCCTGGACCATGGCAAGCATACAGTATGCACCACACAGCACCACACAGCAGCCAACTAGTACTTGTTTTGTAACATGCTAATGTGACCCCGCAACTGCATTCGTACACAGCAGCCATCTTCGGATGCAAGCACCGATACGCCCACACAGGCATGCGTTGCAGTCTTGTTGATTTTTAGGGTTTGGATGCAAATGCGCTCTAGTCTTGACGCAAACACTCGCCCGTGGCGAGCGCGTGCCCCACGTACACAGGCTACTGTGTTAAACCAGCCCACCTATCCACACCCCGCTTATACTACGCTTACAAGCCGCTGTGTCTCGGTCCGGTTATGGGCCCCCGGCTTTCGCCCACAGTGTAACACTGGATCACGGTAAACCACACGCACGTCAACACACGTGCACCCACCGAATCCTTGGCGAGCATGGTGCCCACGCGCGCGAACTTGCCAATCTCCCTCAGGAATGTGAGGAAGCCCATGGTCCCGAACCAGTCCAGGTTGTTGAGGACACGCACGGGAGGGCAGCCGGGCGCGGAGCCGGCGTTGCGCAGCAGGATGTTGCGCAGTAGGGTGCCGATGGCTGCAGCGGGAGCAGGTGAGGCACGTGTGTTAACGAAGTAACGGGTGTATGTGTCTTACAGAGCAGCGATGATGCCTTACAATGCGCCACAGCATGTTGGGAAGCAGCGTGCCGATGGCTGCGGGTGGGCCATGAGGCATGTGTGTTCTTTATATGATGGAAGCATGTGTATTAGCATGTGTATTAAAAGCGGGGTGGGCTAACAGATGCGCAGCAGGAGGCTGCGAAGCAGGCTGCTGGGCGATCCAGCAGGTCTCGTGTCACCAGGATCCCGCTATTTCCAACAGCCACGTGCTCCATCTGCTCCTCCGACAGCAACACCATCAACACAACCCACCTGTACAGCACTTCCACACACACGCACAAAAGCTAACCCACCTGCCACATTGTGCTCGATCTGCTCCTCCGACAGCACGGGGCGCTCCGTGCTGCGGCCGGAGGGGTCGCCCACGCGCCCCGTGGCGCCGCCCAGCAGCGCAACCGGCTCGTGGCCGCACCTGGATGCATTGGGAGTTTGGGACAGATGTGCACGTCAGCACTTTACGCAGTGTGTGAAGCGCAGCAGGTGTGCATGCACTATGCACATTGAGGTTCCAATATATGCTTGGTGCCGCTCTCGTGGCCGCACTGCGGGCGTTGCAACGGCGCGATGCGCGTGCTCTCTTATCGGTGCAGCAGTTGTTCAGGGTGTTCATGGTGCTTTGGGGGACCTGAGCGCCTCCCAGCTCCTCGTTCCCACATGTCGCTGTCATGCGCTCTCCTATTGCCGGGGAGACACCCCAGTACACGCCCACCGTTGGAACCACAAACAGCACCATGATGCCTAATAGATTGCCCAGGGGCGGGGAATGTGTCCCCCAGTGCGCTGCCACCTAATACACATGCACGCACCGTTGGAACCACGACAGCACCACGATCCCCAGCAGGTTGCCCAGGTGCCGGGAATACCTACCGTTAATACACAGCCACCTAACACACATGCACGCACCGTTGGAACCACGACAGCACCACGATCCCCAGCAGGTTGCCCAGGTGCAGCGAGTCGGCGGTGGGGTCGAAGCCGCAGTACACGGACAGCGGGGAGGGGCCGGCAGCCGCCTTCTCCAGCTCCTCCGTGTTGGTCACCTGCAGCACAATGGATTAAGACACGCATGCCGTTGATACACATACACCCGGTGATCATGTAGTGCAACGCCGGCGGCCGCCTTCTCCAGCTCCTCCGTGTTGGGCACCTGGGCCACGCAGGGTTCAACCGCACGCACATACGTGGGCAACCACCTCCTGCCATCGACTGCCTTCCTGTTCCGCGCAGGGCAGGTCGGCCTTCCTTTTCTGCGCAGGGCAGGTCGGCAGCTCTCGACCCCAACCACAGTAGGCGGCCCACCCCCACCAACACCATGCCACACAGCGCCCTGACTCTGCCACTTACAGTAGCAGGTGCAGGTTTTAAGCCCTTCGATTGGAATCCTGCCCAACGGAGGGGTGTGCTTCGTCGTCCAACAACCCCTGTCGAGGCCATGTCGCCCCACACGGACAACGCCGCCGTAACAGCCAGTGAAGGATCGCCGTGCCCCCATGCCGGCCAGCATGCCGTACGATACAAAAAAGTCTCATAAGACCTGGTGCAGCTGCTCACCTCCTGGATCAGCCCACGCGACCGCAGCAGGGCTACGATGTTGGGTCGGCCGTCAAGGCCGGCAGGAGGAGCGGCCGGGGCGGGGGCGGCAGCGGCTGGGGAAAAAGGGGGCAAAACGGATCGTGAACAGACGGGTCGAGGTTGGGGCGGCAGCGGCTGAGGGAGGTTAAAATCAGTTATAAAGAAGGCAGTGATGATTGTCATGTGGGGCAAAGTTGGTGTGACGAGAGCGGCCAAGGCGGGGGCGGGGGGGAGGGGGGCGGCGCAGCGGCTGGGGGTGCAACAAAGCAGGGGTTAAGAAGCGTCACGCAGGTAGGGGTGTTATTAGGCAGCTGCGGCCCAGGTGGTGGGTACGCAAGGGGTACTGAAGGGGTCTGTAGGGGTCTGCGGCAAGGATTTTGTGTGCCCCCGGGGCGCACTGTGTCGTGCCGTTTTGCCGGCCCACATGCCTTGGGACTAAAGCGTGCGTGACAGTGCGGGCTAGAAGGTGTGTGCTCTTTCGGCCGTAACTCATAATGTCACGGAGGAGCTGGAAGAGCAGGAGCAAAGCTATACATCCAGAGGCCGTGTCTGTGCCGCAACTCACCCTCAACTGGCGCTGCCGCGACCTCAGCTGTGGCGCACGTGGGCCTGAGCTTGCTGCCCTGGAAGGGAGCTGGGCGACGGCCCGCCCTACGCGCAAAAGGCAGAGCATATTCTCTTGTACTATGTAAGCGATATAACGTGTCCTGATGTGATGAGTAGCGAGCGTGGTGGCAAGACGTCGCGGTAATGTAGAGGTTGGGGCGACACACCTGTGGCGAAAGCCGACGCCCTGGCTACCCCGCTGCAACAACATGTTGTATAGGCACAATTGTTTGCTTTGTCAGGTAGCTGCGCACTGTGGCAAATAGGGGCCAGGCTTGCATTTGCCGTGCGGTGCATGAGCGCCCAACCAGTGCAGGTGCAGAGCGGCCGGTCGGCATATAGCAGGCCCTTTCATTGTCAGTGTAGTGCTATTGCGATGCAACAATCTCGCCTCGTTGCCACAGGGCGGAGTGCAAATTGAGGAAGCATAGATGACGACAGAGCGACGACGACACAGGCAATCCGAGCGTCTGCCTCCGCAGACTTGATCATAATAACTCTGATCTTCAAAACCAGGCCCGAGAGTGACACATATGCCATTACAAAGGGTTCGAACAAGAAGCTGGGCCTTCACAGCAACATCTGGTTTTAAGGACTCACCTTACGCACAGGAGGGAACACCGTGATCAAGGTCCAAGGACAGAGGGGGAAGAGTTGGGTGGCCCTGGAGTAGAAGCCTTCGCTTGCGTAGCCGGAGGTTCCCGTGGTGGGGCGTGGAAGCGCCCATGCCACAGCCTGCGCACGGATAATGCAGATAGCCTAACAAGGTATCATGACTCCCTAGTGCTGGGCCAATACTGTTGGCATGCTCCATGGCACAGAAGCCTTGGCACGTTGGCAGGGCCGGACTTGGCCTGCTGGTCCTGAACGCAGAGCTGGTGCTGTGCTGGTCCATGCTTGTGGTTGTGGGGAAGGGTCGACGAGGCATGGCACAGCATGGTCGCTAGCAGGTGTTTGCTCCCCCTGATCGCAACCAGCTGTCCGTCAGGGAAGACGTCTTCCTGAGCGGACCAGCCGTTGACCACGCTCTTGTCACACATACAACCACCAACGTGCATCAGGTAGCAGCCCTCGCCGTGCGTCACTAAAATGTACAAACCGGACCAGCCCAACAGTAACACGAAATCACGACTCAGTCCAAGGTCTGACGCACCTCTTGCTCTCACCCAGAGCACGCTCGTGCCAATGACACAGAGTCCATCCACACAGTGCGCATGTATCCTCTGACCCTGACCCTAATCGGTAGCCACCGATCAATTCCCCACTCAGGCGGCGTAGTTCACGAAACATGATGAGCACGGACGCAACGATATTGCATGCTCGCCTTTTGCAGTATCTATACCCCTCAACACCAGTGGCTGCCACCTTCATGCTTAATGCTAGCGCAGCGCAACCCACGGGCACCGTCCTGATTGCATTTTCCCTCCTGTGATACCCTCATCTGTGAACAAGCGGGACCGGGGGCGGGACCAGGCTGTGGTACGGTGAACTAGGGTGTTTCGAGCGGGATGGGGCTGGGCTCTGGAAGGGGACCAAAACTGTAAAACCATACATACATACAGCGCAAGCAACGGCCGCTTGTGCTATCTGTCTCAAAGCAGCTAGCGGCCAGCGCCTGCAGCTACCAGCAGGCTCCCTTGGCTTGCGGCCCCCAGCTCATGCCTGCCCCGCCGCCGTCGCCGCCGCCAAGCCCCTCAGCCAAGCCTTCACGCCCTCGTCGTACAGCCAGCGCCCCGGCCGCTGCAGCACTTGTTCCATTTCCGCTGCACTGCCCACCGGCGCCCCCTGCTCCGCCAGCCAGCGCAGCACCTCCACCCTGTTGCCCTCGTCCACTGCGTTCACAAGGGTGGTCCCGGCACGCCCAGCCGCCGTAGGGCAACCAGTGTGGCCCGGTCACCCGCAGACGCTGCAAAGCGATACGCGAAACGGCTGCGCGCGCAGCCCGGCTCGATCTCCACCAGCCACTCCAGCATCGCCTCACAGCCGCCCTTGCTTGCTGCATCTACTGTGTGCTCATACACCCGGACCCCCCGCGGCTACAGCTGCTGCTGCAGGTACTGCAACATCGCCAGGTCCTCGGTGCATGCCGCGCTTGTCAGCAAAGCCGACGCCTCCCATCTGTTCACCCCACCTGCCCACTTGCCGAGTCCCTCCATCATGGAGTGCACCGCCTCCCGCGCCACCCGCCGTTCAGCGGGCGTCTTGCAGTTCCAGTTCTGATTCAAGTGGCACACCTGCCGCATCCCGCTCAGAGGCACGCCCGCCACGTTCACCAGCCACCGCAGCATCCCAAGCATGTCTGCATGGCCAAGCAGGTTCTGGTGGGCCTCGGGCGTGAACACAGCCCCCGCCTGGCGCAGCAGCTCTGCAACCGGGATGCTCCCAGAGGTGGCCGCCGCGTTCCCAAACCACGCTGGATGGGTTGCCAGGACCCTGGTGCGCCCGAGCTCCACCAGCACGTGCCGCACTACCTCCAGCTGCCCTTCCCGGGCGGCAAAGAGTAGCAGCTGCTCCATCAGGCTGTCATCCAGCTCCGTCAGGGACGGGGCCCCCCGCCCATGCAGCCACGCCAGCCGCGCCATCGCGTCCGGCCTGGACACGACAACCCGCATGAGTGGCTCCCACCTGTCGTCCTGGCCGTTCGCGGCTGGCGGCGGCAGCTCGCACCCGGCCTCGTCCACAAGCCACGCCGTCACAGCAATGTCGCCATGCTGCCGCGCGCGCCCGAGGGTGCTCAGCCCGCCCATGGGGCAGCCGCGGTCGTGCAGCCACCGCAGCCGGCCCAAGTCCCCAGAGGAAGCGGCTGCCTCCGCAGTGCTCACTCTTAGGCTGCAGCTGCCTACACCGTCCTGCAGCACCCACTCCATCTTGGCCACGGCGTCCGGGGTGGCCGACCGGGCAGCCGCATCCAACACCCACTGGCTTAGCACAGGGCGGTGCCTGCCGCTGGTGCTGCTGCTGATGCCACCTGGGCCGAGCTCAGCGTGCAGCGTGCCCCACGTCGCCTGCAAACCCGCCAGGGTGCAGTGCTGCGCAGCCGCCGTGAGGGCGCTAAACGGGCGGCTGAAGCATGGGCAGTGGCGCAGCAGCCAGCCCAGCAGCTGCGGGTGGCCCGCCTTGACCGCCGCAACACCAGCGTCTTCGAGGTTCGCAACGGTGCCGGCCTGCACCGTCTCAGGGAAGTTACTTGGTTTGACCAGTTCCAGCGCCACCTCCAGGTTGACCTTGCTCCCGCTTGCAGCGGCGGTGCACATCAGCTGCAGCTTCTGGTCGAAAGCCCGCTGACGCACGTGCTGCTTGCCCGCTGCAATGGCCAGAGTTTTGGCGTGGGGCGGCAGCGGCTGAGACAGGGACGCTCTGCAGTCCTCGGGCTCAGGGAAGGCGTCGTGGGCGTCCAGGTACGCCAGGCGGCCGCTGAGGGCGCGGTCATTGGGGGGAAGGAAGGATAGGATGTGCAGCTGCACGGTTGTTGGAAGGTCCTCATCCAGAGCAGCGCGGTTTCCACGTGGTAAGGCCATGGTGTCTGCAAGGTCCCTAAGGAGCTTGCATGAGCTGGAGCATGAGATGGAAACCTGGGTCAATGGCAGGGTTGTATACAGGGGCGTAGGGAAGGGGCAGGTACAAGAGGACGGGGCTGGAGTTCGTAACAAGTCGTGTTAATGACAACTGAGTAACAGGTCGTGTCAGTGACACATGACGGAACGATGACGGCGCAGTGCAGTCTGCATGTGGTCATAGACTCATAGTGCCAAGGCGCAAGCAGAGCCCCGGGCGCAAGGGCGTTGCCAGGACGCAGAAGGCGGGCGCGGCCGCCTCGGTGAACAACTCAGGAGAATGGGGTCTCAGATGCAACTCACCTTTGTATGCTGCAGGTGATAACGTCTGGTTAGGGTCCCGTAGCTGACAGCGTCACGTGAGAGCCGAGTGACATCGACCCGAATGCCAATGCCGATTCCCAGGTTGGCCTTCACATTAACAGTCTTCAAGTGCAGCTTCGCAATATAATACCTAGACAACAGATCTCACTAACGGTTGAAGTTTGGATGGGCACGGGGCGGCAAAGGACACACGGTGCTCGGTGCTCGGCCAAGGCGCAACTCCGAAATCCTGCAACTCCGAATCAGCGCCGATACCGCATGACGCAGTCAGACGAGCGGCAGCCAACGGTATGACAATGAACTTAACTATAAATTAGTACACCGGGCCAAAACTACGGCTTGCTGTTTGGCTCTGGTCGGTGTAAGGGGGCGGAGTCTCCCCTGGCATGCCATGTGACGTGTGCTCACCCGCGTGGCGCAGGCCAACAACGCAACAAGTCCACTGAAGGCCTTGCAGCGCTCTTAAAAGCGGTATGCTAATGCAACATGGGATGCATCCAAGTACCAAAGCCCATGGTCGTTATCCACCTGCCTGCCGATACCGGAAAACGCCCTGCAGGACGAGGGGACGAGGGGAGCTCCCCTGGCCCTCCCCTGGCCAAGGATGTCGTGCCGGCCGACAAGCGCGTCATCGCCGACGACCCCCCACGCCGGATCCCAGCCTGCTGGAGGTGCTGGTCAGCAGATACCTGGCCATCGTGGCGGCAGCGTACCACAAGTAAGGACGGGGCACGGGGCGAGGCTGAAAGCGTACTGGGGTGGGGCCTGGTAGTATCAGGTAGTATCCATGTGTGGTGCTTGAACACCGTGGCAGCAGCAGAGTCAAGGCAGTAAGGCGTTAGGACGTGTTTGCTACCCCTGATCGCAAGGGAAGACGTGTTCCAGCCGTTGAGCACGTGGGTTGAGGGATGCGGTGATGGGAGGTACGACCAAGCAAGTACCGGAGACGTTGCCCTAGTCTAGTGACCGCAGTGACATGTGCGGTTACTAGGGAGGTTAGCGACCGAAGCGAAAGCTGTTAGTCGAGTTGCTGACTGCTGTACTTATCTTTTCTGCGTTAGATCCAGCTATGTCGGTGGCCCCCCGGCCCCCCGTTGAGCACGTGGGTGTCACACAACCGCTAACGTGCATCAGGTAGCAGCCCTGAGTTGGGGCATTAGGCCCGCATCCCGCGCTCTGCAATCGAAAACGCCTTGCCTGTTTTGATACCGATCACGCACATGTACGTTGGAGCTGCATGACCGCCGCAGCGACCCCTACACGAAACAAGCGCGCTTTGCATTTGGGTTTAGCCTGATAGACTTGGACCGCGTGCGATCACCTATGATAAGTTTCCCAAAAGCCTAGAATGATGGGCTTTCGGGGCTCGGCTCTGAGTTTGTTTCAGACCGCGGAGTCATTATCATCAGCCAGTTCTGCGAGCGCATCCACGCATTTGAAGAACGTGACTGCTGCAGCCGTAAGATGCTATTCATCTATAATTGGAGACAATTTCGGAGAGCATTCTACCCGTCTGGCGCCGACGGGTTTACCGTCACCATCACAGGGCAACCTGCACGCGACGCTCACCCTTTGCAGAGGCTTACAGCATGCAACTTCCAGTTATAATGCAGAAACATCGGCTGCAGGCTTTGGGGCTGCAGCGACAGCTGCCGTGGCACCCTCAACCGCCAGCCTGCGTCCCGCCCATGCTGCACCCCCACCCAAACCCCCAGCCCTGTTCGGGAGCAGCTCTCACACAGCACCTCCCCTACACCGCAACAGCAGCGTCATAAACAGCATGACAACATGTCTCCTGGGGAGAAGCACTGGTGCAGCGTTGACCGTGTCTCGGTCCTTGTCCTCATCCCTTGCCCTGTGCGGCTTACCCACCTGCCCAGCCCGCCACTACAGCAGCGGCAGTGGGGCAGGGCAAGGCAGCAGCGGAGCCCGGAAACCCACCACCATACGCAACTTTGCCATCATCGGTGAGAAGCGAGCGGAGAATCTGGGAGAATCAACCAGACAGGCCGTGATTTTGATGCACAGTGGGTAGGGCGGTAGGGGCCGGAAGGCAAGACTGTTTCGTGATTGTGGTACCGTACTACCTTGTTGAGGGTTTGCGCGTAATAAGGGATGCCGGAGCGACTAGCAAGCCCCTCGAGCGCACAGAGCCCTCCCTTGGCGCAACCTGGGGTCTGGGTGATGGGCGTGCATTACCACGAATGGACCACCACCTCGGTCGGACCAGCACCCTTCAAGCCTTTGCGGCTGGCCCTGGTGCTGTGCCAGCCTGGCTGGCCCCCCTATGCCTGCAACATCTTAGCCCTGCCGGACTACGGTATCTCGGTATGGCCAGGGGCACGTAATGACTGCTGGCATGAAACTCTTAACCTGAACCAACACACCCGTGTTTACCCACGCGACCACGCCCCATGTTAACCCACACGCCTCTGCCCCTGCACCCTGCCCACATCGACCACAGCAAGAGCGCCAGACAACGCTGATGGATCGGCTGCTGCCCCCTGTCCTCACTTTCCGTTGACCCACGCCCCCACGCTAACCCACACGTTCCTGTATTCACCCCCGGCGCACATCGACCACGGCGAGGCGACGCCGATGGATTGGCTGCCGCTCCCTGACCTCATTTACGTCTACCCACGCCACCATATGTTGCTAACCCACACGTTACTGTCATCCGCAGCCCACATCGACCGCGGCAAGAGAACGCTGATGGACCCGCTGCTGCCCCTGACCTCATTGTACGTTTAACCACGCCCCCATGCTAACCCACACGTTCCTGTCACCCGCAGCCCACATCGGCCACCGCAAGACCACGCTGGTGGGCAGCTTGCTCTCACTTTACGTTTACCCACGCCGCCTTGCTAACCCACGCGTTCCTGTCTTCACCCCCAGCCCACATCGACCACGGCAAGACCACACTGATGGACCGGCTGCTGGCGGCCACGGGTCACGCCACGGGGGAAGAGCGGGCCATGGATT